>AFRD01000426.1:0-30137 GCA_000222875.2 Periglandula ipomoeae IasaF13
TCCGACGGGGATGCCGAAGGAGACAAGGCAAGGAAGCTAGAGGCAACGAAATAGGATCCGAAGCAAAGGGGTTGGTGAAGATGGCGCTCGTAACGGACGAGAGCGGGTTGAATGAGGCCGACCAATTGGACTCCTCCACCAACCAAGACGTAAGGAGCAATGGCACTCCTGCGAGGCAGGTGCGCCACCAGCACAACCATGAGCTCCCCCATCATCACCATCTTGCCAGGAGCAGCAATCGTCACCGCAACAGTGAAAAGTTCAACCAGTTCCACGCATCCAGCAAGACTCACTCCAGTGCACATGCAAGATCTCGGAGTCTTCCCTACAACACTGCTGCTCATGGATCTCACACCTGAGCACCATCTACTGATGTAGCAAGCTTTAAGTCGCCCCCTCACCCTAGGCCGGCCAATGCTCCAAATCAGTCCCGTTCGTCTTCTTCAACTTCAGTAACCACGGACGTGTCCTCCAAGTCCTCGACTAATTCTACCTCTTCCTTGGACGTCATGGACCCCCCAGCCCTCTCTCTCTGGGGCCCAGAACCAATTCCGCTTCCGCAGCGCTTCTCGCGCGTCAAGAAGAACTTGATTTCTGGACACGAAGAAGAGCTGAAGGCATCTTGGACGAGACTCATATAGCGCTGCGCGCCGAGGTAGAGCATATTGAATGCCTAGGGGCCCATCTCATTCCATCTCTCGAATTCTCTGATCTTGCCGACCAATCCCAGGCCGCTCGTTTCGGCCACGACCTGCGTCGCTATGGGGTTGGCGTCATAAGGAAAGTCGTGCCTAGAACTGATGTAGAGGCTTCTGTCCGTGATACTGTCCAGTACCTAGACAGTAGAAGAAGGACATCTGGATCCGGGCCACAGCCTGAAGTCAACTCCAAGCAAGACCTGAAAGGTTTCGCCTTGCCACAATTTCAAGCGCCGAAACATGATCCTACCTGTTTTGATTGTTTCTGGACACCTGCTCAGATCAAATGTCGCGCACACCCTCATGTATTGCAAGCCCAGATGTTCATGATGGGTCTCTGGGAAGCTCGACCGGATGATCGCTTGGAAACCCGCTTTCCCATCACATACGTTGACCGGCTACGAGTTCATGGTGGTGAGTTCGACTTTGGTTCCAGTGGTACCGGAACACCCAAACACCCTCCTTCGAACTCCTCGACTCCTGGCCTGAACTTCCATTGGCCTCGATCAAATCCACCTCAGAGGGAGCCTCAACATCAAATACAGTCGCAGCTGCTGGCGCCACAATCAGCGGATGACTGGATCACTGCTCTGCAGTCCGCAGCAGGCATAATCGCACAGGTAGACAATGGCTCACTCGAGAGGTGGGAGCCAGATGGCTATGGTCGGAGTCAAACATACGACAAGGTCTTTCATGGATGCTGGGAGGAGTATGACCCCTGGGAATGTGCTAGTCGTGCGTCGTCAACCCTCGATTTGTACAACGGTTATGGCGCGTGCACGATATTTCGCATGTTCCAGGGCCTACTTGCTCTTTCAACCATTGAGCCTGGGACACTAAGACTTTTGCCATCGCCAAAGCTTGCTACGGCGTATTACTTGCTACGGCCGTTCTTCGCACCAAAGACGCAAGCTCCAGATAGACGCACTGGACCTGAGTGGGATGTCTACCTAGATCCTAGTAATTGGGAACTCCAGCAAGAACCGGATACCATTATACACGGTGCCGTTCCTGGCCATGCCCAGCGTCTAACAGAGCGATGGCATCCTCATCTCTATCTGCGGAGCAGCTTAGTGACACTGCCAACCTTACAACCCGGCGATTACATATTTTGGCACCCCGATCTTCCATATCACATCTCCAGCAATAGTCGGCATGGTTTACATACTCCCAGTACACCAGGCTCAGACGACATCAGCATGTTAGTTTATATTCCGGCAGCTCCATTGACACAAACGAATGCTTTGTACCTTGCACGACAGCGCAGAGCATTCCAACGGGGACAGCCTGGACCAGATTTCGATTCTTCCGGGAAAGCTAGCTTGGCCGAAGATACCAACATTATGCTCGGAGAAAAGGAAATCCAAGAGTTGGGTGGTGACGCCGCCCTTCGAGCGATGGGACTTCAGCCTTGGCGGGACGAGGATGAAGGAGGGGGAGAAGAGACTTCGAAGAAGAATGAGAATGGGAGTCATGATTCTCTGTCTGCTAAGTCTGAGCTCGTCAGAATAGCAAACTCTATCCTGTTTCCCGAATGAACCACAGGATTGCATCGAAAACTTGACAAGTAGTCGATGATTTCGTATGATAAATGAGACTATTTCGTGTATCTAGTTGCATAAACGCGCGATGGAGCATATTCAATAAAACCATAGACTACAAAACAGAATAACAAAAACTTGGCAACAACCGTCCCCTAACCTCGCAGACCGCATCAAAATTCTAGGACTCCACCCTCACATCCCTTAAGAATTGCACGATGTGATCCACGATTCGTGGCGCTTCATCGTGAGAAAGGCATTGTGTGGACCCGAAGACACCTATATCTAAGTCTTGCCCACGGACTGAAACCTCTATATCTGTGGATGCCTGGTATCGAAGAGAAATCAGTAAAAGGTGTCGGGACAACAAAGGAAAAGAATTCTATGTGGAACATTACAGCAGGCGGAATCGTCACTTACGGAGTAGCTATCTTTGACTACATTGTTCTGCAACCAGGGTTGTTTGAGCAACTCCATCGACTTTGTGTAATTGATGGCTCGATCGTGGTCCGCATCATGACGAAGATCGCCGTCTTCAGCGTCTGGGCTGTTTGTCTCTTCCGGAAGAGATAAGAAATTCACAAACATGTCAATCCGCACGCCAGTCCAATTGTATATCTCCCAAAGACCGACTTGCGCCCTTGTGTCAGTCTGAATGAGCTGGAGGTCCTTGTGGATGCGCATGGCTATGGAAGTGATATCGCTGCCGTCTGGTAGTACGACTCGGAGCGGGACCATGTTCAATGTCGGGTATGTCCCGTGCAGGTCGGTAGATACACTGGCTCGATTCGCTAGATATACGCCAAACACAACGCTCTGCGGGCGGACCTGGTGTGTCGTGTGATCCAGAAGACTCTGAGCAAAAGCGGCCAGGAAAATAGATTGAATACCTATTCCAAGAGATGCTGCAAGCTTTTGTAACTCAGGTGCATCACGGAGAGCTTGCTTGCGGAGGTATGACACTCGCTCATCTATATGTGATGATGACGTGCGAAGGGAATCTTCCTCATATAAGGGTGGCATGTAGTCCTTGAAATAGTCTTGCCAAAACTGTTTCCGGACTTCAATTTGGTCACTTGAAGTCGGCAGAATCGAGAAATCCCTCCAATTGCTGACGTCAATGTCGACTGCCGTTTCATCGGAAGCAACGTTGCGCCTTAGAAGGCCAGAATAGATGCGTAAGATCTCAGGTAAACTGAAACCATCGTATAGCGCGTGATGGATACTCAATCTTAGAAACCATGAGTTCCTTGTTGGGTTCTCTTCAATCTTCAGAGACACAAAACGCAGGGAGGCGCTGAGTGTAGAGGCTGACCCTGCTCGGATGATGAATTGCAGCCAGGGCATCTCTCGAGCGCCTGTACATACCAAAATTGTTCTCAGTATGGGAATTGATTGAATTAGCAAGGTCCAAGCGGCGAGAAGTTCTTGACGTGAGTATTGGCGAGACACTTGGTAGCAAAACTCTGGGAAAAATACAGATCCTTTAGACTGTTGCCATGTACTGAGCATATGAATCTGCATAGGCGTCGCGGGCAAGACAGTCTCAACGTCATGCATCCCCAAGTTGAGTTGTCCCAAAAGTTTACCCTGAGAGAAAGACGCAGGTGAGTCCCAATCACATCGGGTGGTGGGAGTTTCTGTCGCTGAACTTTGAGTTAAGTCTGTCCTTGATGCCATTTCCGCTAGACTGCTTGCGCGCAAGAGCTCTTGGGGCTTCAAATGGATGTTTACTTTTCTCAGCAGTAGTGACACCTTGATTGCGGAAATTGAGTCTAGGCCGAGTTGATAAAGGGTGGTAGTAGGAAGAACAGACTCAACAGGCACGGCTGCAACCTCCGACAGAACGTGACGTATGCGATCCGAGGTCGCGTTCCACGTAAATATTGTTTCCTCGCTACGCTGCGCGATGGGAGTGCCGTCCTTCGTAGACGTCGGGGTCGATTCCGGCAAGTTAACTGCAGGTAATCCACAAATGGACACGGAACGGCCATGGAAAGTCAAAACCTCTCTCTCCGGCGAACCGACGAAAAAGCTCAGGGCCGCCTGCAATTTCTTCAATATGTCCTCTGTATCGCCCTCAGAGAAGTAGTGCCCTTTGAAAGCTATCCGCCACATCAGTTTATCCCCCATTGTCTCGGCTTCAACACAGATGGGATATTCCACAGAGGAACGCCCATCGATTGATACCCACATGGACTTCGACGAGTCCACGTCTTGAGACTTTTGTAGTATAAACAACGAATTAAACAATCGACCGCCTCCGAGGTCAGCGGCGGCCTGCGCTTCGCGCAGAGGGACCCCTTGGTGGCACCTTATCTCGGCCAGATTAGAGTCAATATAGCGAAGGAAAGACGCTGCGGTGCCATGGACAATCGACCTCAAAGCAACCGTATTCATGGTCGGGAACATCAATTCATCGGCACCCTCAAACTCTCTCCCGGAGAGAACCACTCCAAAAACGGTGTCTAGCGACCTTGACAAATGTGCCGCAACCATCGTCCAGCAAGCCGAACACAGTGATTGCAAGCTGAGAGATTTTTGCTTGCAGAAACTGGTTATTTCACACATGGAGCGAGAACTCGTTAATTCTCTTCTGAACAGGACCTCCGGGTCACGAGCTGCAGACAGGGCTTCTTGTTCTTCGAATATAGTCGGGCGGGCATTTGAAAGGTATGTCTTCCAGAATCCGTCACTGTCGCCAGCTCTGAAAAGATGTGGCTCAGATGCAAGAATACGCGAATATTCCCGTTGTCGTGGTTCTCCGTTGTAGGCCGCCCTTACGTCGTCGTATAAAAGCCCTAATGACCACCCATCATACAATCCATGAGCAATTGAAATGACCATGAATGATCGGCGAGAAGACGACACCAGGGCTATCTGAAGAAGGTCTTTTAGTCCTTGCCCGATTTGGGCTTTTTCACGAGCTCTGGTTATTACGTCTTGCAACTCTGAAGTGTCAGAAATGCTCCCTGTCTCAATCGTCGTGTTATTGTCTCTGAACACCACTTGGCAATATGCCGTATTGATTCGGCTATCGTCGACTGCGACAAAACCTGTCCGTAAAATTGGAGAAGATGCAATCACCTCCATCCAGGCGTCCTTCAGTTTCGTAATGTCAATGGTTGCCTCGAGCTCCAATACATCATGATTGAAGTACCATTCATAATCGGATTGAATCATCCCGGCTACCATAGACTGCTGTAGGGGTGTCGGTGGTAAGACCAGTTCAATTCTATCCAGATCGAGCCCTCTTCCTTGTATATAGGAATGAAGACGATCCTGCAACTCGGGCAAGAATGGCGTGGGTGGCTTTTCAACTGGGACATCCGATGTTGCAGACGTCGCTGCAGCGGCTATTGCAGATATTATTTGAAGACGCATAATTTTCGAGGCAGATAAACGTAGGCCACTTTTGGCCATGCGAGCTGATATCTTGATCGCGTCAATGCTGTCAATCCCTAGTTCTGCGACAGAAGTCACAAGGCTGACTTCTTCCATTGGGACGTTGGTTAAATTACAAATCTCGGTTCTGACTTCTAGAGCTGTTGTCGTCCAATCAGTTTGTACATTTGCAGCCATGTCGACAGCAGGAACCACATTGCTTGCGGCCGTGCGATTTTCGAAACTTGTGGATAACAGAGTTCCCAAGTCTGTATTTGACTCCATCTTGTATATGACCCGTCTGAAGCTGTCAAACATCTGCTCCATCGTTGCGTGACTGATAACACCCCCACGAACTACTAAATGAATCTTTAGATAGCCATTCGTGGTCTGAGTTGCCTCAAAAGCAATTGGATAGTCGACACTACTCGACCTGCCTTCAACGAATTTCCAAGATGTTACTGGGCTTTCGGGTCCTGGATTCTCCAGCTGGAAGGCGAACAAGTTATCGAACAACGGGCGCCCGTTCGAGCACCACTTCTGGACGCTCTTGAGTGGTACATGTTGAAACGAAAGTGTTTCAGCACTGAAGTGATGGCAACGTCTAACCAGGCTCTGCCAAGTTAAACCATGTAAAGTCTCGTTAAAAAAAGGTATCGTGTTGAAAAGTGGCCCGATCGTCCTCTCAATACCTGGCAGATCAATGGCTCTACCAGCGACGATGACGCCCGTCGTTAATGCTTGAGATGTGTAACTTTGTAACACAACGGTCCAGAGAGAGAGAATTATAGTTTGCAGGGTCACGTTCCCTTGCTTACGGAGATGCTCTAGATCCCCTAGCGGCAATTGCCTGGACAAAGTCTCGACGCCTGAGTCAATCTTTGTGCAGGCTGCCTGACTTGTTAGTGGGCTCAATCTCCAACCTCTAAGATGCTCCTCCCAGAAAGGTCTACAGAAGTCGAGGTCTTGTAAAGGTCCACAGCAGAGCGCATCGACAAAACTCGGCGCATGTTGAAGGCCTCTGAACCAGTAGATACGTGATATCTCGTCCTTCATCGATTCGAGACTGTTCCCGTCGTAGAGACTATGGAATATATAGAGGCGTAGCTTTTGGCTTTTTGGGCCTACTACGTGAATGAGTTTCAGTGGTGATGAGATATTTGATAGATTTTCACTAATCCATTGAGAATATTGAAGGCTCAAAATGCCGTCGACGTCGTCATCATTCGTAGATACGTGACGCCAGAAGCTCTGAACTTTATTCAACGCGACTTGTAAGTATCCGTCGATTGTTTTGACGAATATTGATCGCAGAATCGAATGTCTCTGAATCGTCTGTTCCCAAGCTTGACGTAACATCGTCAGTGAGGCTTCTTGCGGAAGCTCTACATCGAACCAGTTGAAGTACGGTCGCGACGACTCTTCTCCTAGAGCAGCTGATATCATGCCTTCTTGTAAGGATGAACACGGTGCAACATACTCGATGTCGTGTAGCTCAATGTCTAAGTCGCGGCATATGATACCTTGATACCTATGCTTCCATGCTTGCAGTCTTTGCTTCACTTCTCCTCCATCACCGTTTGTGTCAGTGGTATTTTGTTCCATCGATACTTGTCTCACAAGATCGGATATGATGGGGTGCCTCATGATGACAGCTGGAGTTGCTCCGGCGATTCCGCTCTTCCTCAAAATGTCCGATACTTGCAATGCGGAAAGTGAATCAACGCCGAGATCAAATATACTGGTTGTCAACGATATTTGAACTTCAGGGACGTCTCCGAACACGGCCAGCACCTTGATAATAGCATGCAGGGCATCGCTGTCAAGCGATTCGTTCAATACCAAGCTGTTTCTGCCAGTAGACTTCATCAAATCTTGTTGATTCAGCTTCTTGAACAACGCTTTCAGCTCTTTGACCTCAACTTTGTTGTTGGATGACAAAGGTATATGAGTAAGCATAATGAAATAACTCGGGATCATGTATCCAGGCAAGTGTTGCAGGCACGCAGTTCGAGCTTGCGCCGCCAAATCGCTAACATCGTCCACAACGCAAAGATTGCCTGCAGTGCGATCACCAGCTCCTGCAACAAAAGCGACAAGAACATCCTTGTCGCCGTTCTTGATGACAACAGTAGCTGCACCTTTAATTCTCGGGGATGCTTTGCTGATGATGTGATTGATCTCTCCGATTTCAAGACGTTGCCCACGGAGCTTTACTTGGTCGTCGGCTCGGCCGAGGAAGTCAAAACACCCATTGTGTAGTACTCTTACCAAATCTCCCGTCCGGTAAATTCTCTCGTTTTTGAATTCGGCTAGAACAGGAAACCTCTCCCTTGTGAGTTCTGGGCGGTGCAGATATCCTTTACCAACCAATTTACCTGAAATGCACAATTCACCTACTCCACCTCTTAGAACAGGAGTTTCCGTACCACTGTGAAAGACAAAGGATCCGACGTTCGGGAACTGCTTTCCAGTGTTACTAGGGCGACCATTGACAGGAACTCGTTGGTACATCGTGACACCAATAGTTGCTTCCGTGGGCCCGTAGGCATTGTATATGACGGCTTTGGGTCCCCATGCATCCAAGATCTCCTGATTGAGCTGCTCACCGCCCGTGACAAAAACGCCTTTGCAAAGGCCTGGGAGTTCGTCAGGATGCGTCAATCGCGCCAGGCTTGGTGTCAAGTCTATGTGGGTGATCGCAAGTCTGTGAATAGAACCCACGAGATCATCTAGAATCAACTCTTTCGGTGCTGCGACTACCGTAATGCCGACAGACCAGCTCCAGTATTGTTCTAACACAGATACATCGAAATGCAAGGCAGCAAACTGTAACCAACGGGAATCGTGTTGCCAATGCCCGCGAAACAAGCTCTGAAATGCCATTAGCGCCTGTACTGTGTTTTCATGTGTAATTTCGCATCCTTTAGGAGTTCCAGTGGTTCCTGAAGTGTACAAGCAGTAGCAAGAATTTTGGGGCGAAATCGGCCTCTCGAGGATAACGCGGGTGGTGGGATAAGGCGCCAGCTTGCTACTGCTGATTTCAAACACTGGAATTTCGATTCCAGACGTGTCGAAGAAACCGTCAGTACAGAGGCATGCTGCCTTCGAGTCCTGAAGGATGAACTGTTTTCTGGCCCCAGGAGCACTCGGATCAAGAGTAACAAATGAGCATCCAGCTTTTAGTATACCCAATAGACAGAAATACGCTTCAGGGCATTTAGGAAAATGAACAGCCACAATATCTCCAACGGTCACTGTTTCTGCTAGAAGATGGGCAACCTGATTGCCGATCTCATCCAATTCTCTATATGTCCAGATTCTCGACTTAAAAAACTCGTTGCCCAGTGATGCAACGAATTCCAAAGCCGGAAATTCTGGTTGAGTTGCGGCCTTTTGCTCAACCAACTGGTGAACCAGGTCAGCCGGGCTTTCCAATGACAAGAAACGTGCTGGGGTGATCGAAAAAATGTCGGGTCGCGACTTATGGAGCTCACTGGCTGTGCCATCTGGTGATGTGAGGAGATGTGTCAACGTCGCGTCGAACTGACGAAGCATGACTTCCGCTTGTTCCACTGGGACAACATCATTATGAGTGGTTATTCGAGCGCAGAGCTCACCACCGTCGCACGGCTCTATTTCGACTGAAACCGTATACTCGACGGAGGGCTCATCCAAGACGAGATCCCACTCTGTGCTTGACAGCGAGGACTGCGTCTTTTGGTATACTAGGATGGTGTCGAATACAGGAGTTCCAGCATGTCCTAGCCATTTCTGAATATCTGACAAGGACGAGAATTGATGTCTGTGAAGTTTGGAGTTATAGTCCATCATATCCTCCATAAGGTCTTTATTCGACGATATTGCTTGAGCTATAACGGGAACGGTTGTCAGACATGGGAACGGAGCCCTTTCGGTCTCATCTGTAGTTCGGCCCGATAGTACGACACCAAAAACGACAGAGTCTTCACCCAGGTAGGACGACAATAGTCGAGTCCAAGTTGCTTGTAATGCAGCTTGTATCGACACGCCAATCTCCTTGGTCACCGTTTGTATCTCTGCTACAGTCATTGACAAAATTTTCAGACAAGTTCTTGTACGACCCTTCGGCTCAGCCAGGGGTGTCATTACAGGAAACTTGTTAACAACCACCTTTTCGGCCATTTGCGTCCAAAAGTCCCGGGTTTCGGAAGCCACGTTTCGTGTTCTGAACAACAATTGAGCCAGTGCGGGCTCGATTGGATTGAACTTGATATCGCTTCCTCTCAAAATTTGAGACAGAGTGTCGAATATCTCAGCAAGTGAACTCGCATCATATAGTGCATGATGTAGAGCGACGTGCATCTTCCATCCACTTCCTTCTTCTTTCAGTGCCACGCGCCAAAGACATAAGCCAGGAGTTTTTGCCATTAACAGCCTTGATTCCTCTTTCCACTTCTGAATGTTGAACTCTTCACCACCTATTTCAGGATATGTTTTAACTGGACATTCCACGGAGTCTTTTCTCCATCTCACCATGCTAAATGAGCTCCCTGCTTCTGACGTAGGGACGAAGCCGGTGCGCAACATCGGGTGAGAGTGCTGAAGCTTGAGCCAAGCATCCTCAAGCCCCTGGGCACTTTTTTCGTTTCGGATATTGAAGGTTAAAAAATTGAGATAATGACCTTCATCTGAGCTGACAAACCTCGAGATCGTAGCATTCTGAAGACTGGTACAAGGTAGTGCGGCTTCAATGTTAATCCCTGAAGATACCTTGTCAAGAACCTCTGGCATCACTGCCCGTTGGTAGCTCGCTAGGTCTACACACTCATCTTCACGGCGAAGCTTTACCGCGTTGCTGATAATCCGGACTGCCAAGCTCTCACAAGTAGCGCACTCGACCACGTCGGATGATGAAACTGAAAACCCCTGCGATCGCAACTCGAATGCTATTTGAACTGCATTGATGCTATCCAGTCCCATTTGGAAAATGGTAGTATGCCGTTTGATCACGTTCGTGGGAGAACCCGAAATGCCAACAATCGTGTCCCGAATTTTGCCCTCAAGGTCAGACCAATGAGCGTTTGATCTTACAGATGGATCAATTTCGCTTCCTCTCGCTCTTTTGATTGTAAGCCCACGCAATATTTCGGCGTAGGATGCAGGGAGGGCATCTCTCCTGGGCACAGCGTCATACGGATTCCAGACTATTGACCGCAACATGAATTTGAACATTTCGGATATGACTGAAGCAAGATCATTTGTAATCATATCCATGTCATAGTGTAAGTTCATGAACACTGAGTTCAGGTTCGGACAAGGAATGACTTCGCAGACGATGGGGACATCCATGTTTCCTGCATCTTCCTCCAGTGTCCAGACACTTTTGTCCATATCTCCAAGTGGTTGTTGTAGCAGTAAAAGGGTGTTAAATAATTTCTGGCGACATGTCCCGGCAACCCTTTGAACCAGCTTGAGTGGTGAAAACTGGTAAGGCATTAGTCGAGAGTTGAGGGTTTGAAAGGCTTTCACAAGATCTATGTTCTGAGCACTCCTTGAAATATCCATACGCAAAGGGATTGTGTTGAAACAAGGAGCGATTAATCTGTCGAGTCCTTCAATTGCAAGTGTGCGGCCACTGACCACATTGCCAAAACCGATATCTGATCTCTCGAACATGGACGACAAGACAGCAGCCCATGATGCTTGACAAAGTGCTAATAGCGACACGCCAAGGGCCTTGGTCTTATTTTGCAAGTCTTTGAAGCTCATATCAATGGAAATGGAATTTGTGCACTGATTAAGACCGAGGCGCGTCGATCGAGCCGGGCTAGGCCACTCTTCAAACCCGCGAAACTCGGTTTTCCAGAAAGATTCAACGTCAGCCGGAAGCGTCAGCGCCGCCTGTACGAATGGCGCATACGAAGCAGGTGCCGGCAGGGTGCATCCATGAGCCATCGACTCGATCTCTCTCCAAAGGTTCTCAATGGCTATACCGTCATATAAAGCGTGATGGCAGATAAAGGACAAAAAGTTGGACCCTTTGTATCTGATGAGAGCTAAAGAGAAAGGTGGTATACCTGAATCCAGAGGATCAGGTAATGATTCGACATGTTCCCTTGATGCACCCTCGAGAGATGGCACAGTGACCTGGAAGAGCTTCCACGGGATATTCCATTCCCGTAGAACAACTTGCGCGATTGGATAGGACCGATTTGTCGTCGTTACAAAGCATGTTCTCAGAATGCTGTGTCTCCCCACGATTTCTTTCCAGTAAGATTGCATTAGCTCCGGCGAGATGCGCAAGCGCAGAAGAGTTTTGTTATAGTAGCTTTTTGGGCCTTGCAGCAACATCGCTTCTTGCAATGGGACACATGGCAAAACGGACTCGATGCTCAAATCATTGGCTTGCATTGAGGCTTTGACTTCTTCCCTGAATTTCGCCATCAATTCTTGCATCTTGTTTCTCTCATTATCCGCATTTGCGTTTTCGCCCGCCTTCAAAGCCCGGCAAAGTTGTGCCACTGTTGAATTTCGCAGGAATGCAGATATTGGGATCTGGTGACCGATACGATCGCTCATCAATCTGGCGACCCCGATAGCAGATATCGAATCAATACCCAGGGTTGGAAACGGCGTCCACCTCCCTATCGCACTTCTCGGGACGTTACATGATTCAGCAATGACTTCCGCGATGAGGTTTTGGTCTTCCGTCCATTCACTATCATCTTCACGTTCTGATGAATCTTGAGATACTCCGTTCAGATCAATTGTCTCCAGACTTCCAAAGTATTGAGTTAACGCTCGCCTGTCCACTTTTCCACTTGATGTCCTAGGAATTTGCGGAACTGGTATGAGATAGGTGGGAATCATGTACAGTGGTAATCGAGCTTTCAAGGTTGCGAACAAGGTTCGATGTAGATTTGAACGTAATGGTATGTCCCTCTGGGGTTCAGTCACTTCTTGAGACGTGTAGAATGTAGCCAACTGTTCTGACTGACCAGGGCCACTGCGGGTTACGATGGTCACGGCAGTGGCCACTAACAACGTTTTCGTCAAAATGCTGTTTATCTCGCTTGCCTCGATACGTTGCCCACGGAGTTTGAGTTGGTCATCTAATCGCCCGATTATCATTAATGAACCGTCTGGTAGCATTCGACCAATGTCCCCCGAGCGATAGATCCTGCCAAACACAGGGTGTTGTATGAACTTTTGAGTCGTCAAGGCACTATCATTGAGGTACCCGTTCGCGACCTGACTGCCACCGAAGCAGAATTCGCCAACCCAGCCGAAGGGGAGAACATCTTGGCTGTGAGGGCTCAATACAACGACTGATGTGTTTGGAAAAACCCAGCCCAAGTGCTCGATATGCTCCCCTTCAGACATTCTTTTGACACTGCAAATATTTGTAGTCTCCGAAGGCCCGTAGCCTTGGTACAGCAGTGATTTCCACTGTTGAAGGACAGTTGATGTCATTGGCTCTCCAGCTGTTACGAGAAACTCAACTTGGGGCACATTTATGGGCTCAATTAGGGAGGCAACAGTGGGAGTCAGACTAAGGTGTGTAATGCCAAGTTCCCTAACAGCATGTTCCAAATCTCTGAAAAGTACGTCGTTCTCGGCAGCACACAGGCTCATGCCGGTATGCCAAGCGTAGAATATCTCAAAAGCCGAGACATCGAACGCGAAGGAGCAAGCTTGTAACAAGCGAGGCTTTGGAGATTTTTTTGGATATATCGAAGCCAAGTGCGCTATGTTGCTGGCAAGATTGCGTTGCGATACGGCAACACCCTTGGGAACCCCTGTAGTTCCTGACGTAAATATAACGTACGCGAGTCGTTCAGCATTCGGCGGTATGGAAATTTTATCTGCTCTCATTGTGGACAGCCGAGCATCATTGATGTCGATGATTTCAACCGCTTCTGGCAAGACACCAGAGTTGCTGACAGAGTCATCGACAATACAATATCGGCTTTCAGCCTGTCGCAATATGTCCTTCGTACGTTGCACTGGGGTATTTGGAAGAATCGGCAAGTATGCACATCCCGCTTTCAGAACCCCTAGAATCGCCACGTACATGGCTGCAGACTTGTTCATAATTACAGCAATTATCTCCCCGACTTCAGCACCAGACGAGCGGATAAAATGGGAGACCCTATTAGCTGCTTGAGAGAGGACTGTGTAGCTCATCGTAGTGACATTGAAGCAATTGCCTTCGACGGAGGTTACAATCCGTAGAGCTTCTGCATCAGGAAATCGCTCCGCTGAGGTTTCAAATAAAGCAACCACGTCACTGGGCTCCTTCTCGATCTCGGTTTTGGCGTGGTATGTTGACATCATGTTATCCTCATGAATTCCCGTTAGCTTGACAGTTCCTTCTGGGTCATTTAGAATGCTGGAGCTCAATGATTGGATTTGTCGAGAGAAACATTCCGCAAAGGACGAGTTGGCGAAGGCGGAATGGTATGTGATCTGCAGAAGATATCCGGTACTCCGAGGCTCGACCTCAACAAGCAACCTCGTCTCAAGCCTGTCGATGTGTTCAAGTTGTTCCAGTACTTCACCCTCAACTTGAGGATCATACAACGACTTTTGATACACGAACAGAACGTCATACAGTGCATCAGTAGACTTGAGCCCTGCTAACTTAGCAATCTCTGCAAGAGGCAGATCGCAGTGCTCCATTATCAAACGGTTCTGGGTATGAATAGCCCGCAAAATGTCAACATTTGCCTTCATTTTCTCCAAGTCTATCCTCAGAGGCATGGCTGCAATACACGGACCGAATATTCGCTCAATGCCATTGATCGGAATGATGCGCCCCGAGAAGACAGAGCCGATGAGGACATCAAGCTGACCCGTGACACCATGCCATGCCAAAATCAAGGCACTTTGGAATAAAACCTGTGGGCTCGTCCCCAATCGCCGTGACATCTTTTCGACAGATAGCGGAGGAACATCCAAAAAGGCAACGTGGGTCTCTATCTCGTTTGCAGTGACCCGGTTAAGTAGTTTAGGGAAAGGGGCTTTGCTCCATCCCAATAAAGCTTCGCTCCAAAAGGCCTGTGAGACGTCCTTAGACTCATTCGAATTGCTGTTTTTAAAGCAAGCAACATGTCTGAATGGTGGACGTTGTGGCAGCGGCGTGTGCAAAAAAGATCGCGAAACATCAGACAGAAGCATGTCCATCGACCATCCATCATACATGGCGTGATGAGCCTGTATCAGAATACTGATTATGCCGCTCTTTTGTTCGAGCATGAGTTGAATCCTGAAAGGATGAAGGAGGTCTACTGCTTCGTTCAAGCTGAAACCGCGATCGAGATGTGGCTGAACAACGACTTGGCCTGGCCGCGGAGCCGAGAAGACAACTGAAATGTAACGTCCATTACAGTATACAAATCCTGTTCTAAGGGCTTCGTTGTTTTGGATGGCCTCCGTGAAAGAATCGATCAAAGCCTGGACCGGAATCTGGTGCGTAGTACGCAGCGATACCTCATTGCAGTAAAGTACCGGATTTTGAGTCGTCTGCGCCAACATGGCCGATTGTAATGTGGTACAAGGCATAGAATATTCTACGCAATGTGCTTCGCAATGTGCGCGGACCTCGTCTGGTACTTCTTCTAGAGCGCAATCAAATTGGCCAGAGTTGACGGTCGCGTCCCATGACGAGTGCTTGGTCTCTGTTACGCTTTCCAGACGAACGCACATCTCTTCCAGGGTTCGACTAGCCAACAGATCTGCAACCGTAATATCGAAGCCCTTGTCCCGAAGGGCGCTTGCTAATCTTATGGCATAGAGTGAGTCCAATCCAGCGGTGGCAAGCATTGATTGCATGTCGACCCTCGCATCTAGTGTCTCGGATACTATTCGCATAATCTCTTTTCTTCGAGGATCTTCCATGTCGTCTGAACTGTTGGCAGCGGCTTCGGACGCTCTTCTCTGGATGAATTCCTCTTCAAGTCTCTTTCCATCAACCTTGCCACTAGGCAAACGTGGAAATTCTTCCATAAGGACGATTTCATTGGGTACCATATACCTCGGAAGCCAACAATTGCAATTATTCTCAATGGCTTCCTCGAGTATATCGTGATCCACGGCGCAGAACAGGATCAAGTTTGATGCCACCACCGCACCCTTTGCGCCATGGCATCCTGTCGTTCTCAGAGCTGCGTGCTCAATCTCACCCAATTCGATTCGCTGTCCGCGGAGCTTTACTTGACCATCTGACAAACGACCAAGACATTCTAGTGTGCCATCTGCCTTCATGATGGCCCTATCTCCAGTGCGATAGACTCTGCCGTATGGCGAATTGATGAAAGCAGAGGATGTCTGTTCAGGACGATTTATATATCCTCGAGCAAGCTGAAAACCTCCCACAGCAAGTTCTCCCGGTTCACCTTTTGGAAGGATGATAAATTCCTGGCTACTTGTCAAAGAGTCTAACGGCTTGATGACAAAGCATGAAACGGTATCGAGCGGGTGTCCAATATTTCCAGGTAAGGATGTGGATGGGAGACTCGTTTGCAAAGTACTATTAAGAATATTCAGTCACCTGTCGCAAGCAATAGGCAATATTGGGTGTTTCTCACCAGTGTATGGTAGCTTCTGTTGGTCCATACATAGCCCATAGCAAACCCACACGATCAATGCTGCCACCGAATTCCTGTATGACGGGCATTTTCAGCATCTCGCCAATAGTCAACAAAAGTTTCAACGATGGAAGGTTTTGTCGTCTCTTCAGGAGGCTGCCTGCTACTGTCGGCGTGAGTTCACAGGAATCCACCTTCATACGTCGTATGATACCAGGAAGATCGTTGAGCATCTCTTCCCGTCTGGCAGCAATCAGTGTGGCGCCTCTGAACAAGGGAAAAAATATCTCGAACACTGAGACGTCAAACGTCGGTGCTGCGAACTGCAGAAACCTTGAGAACTCCGGAATATGCTGCTCGTGAGCGAGGAAAGCTTGAGTCGCGGCGCTGTGAGTGATGCCTACCCCTTTTGGCGTTCCGGTTGATCCTGAAGTGTACATAACATAGGCCAGAGACTCCGGGGTGGGAACTCGACTTGAATCATGGCTGGATTTGAGGCAAGAGCTTGCTTCGTCGACAATGACAACTCGAACGGCGCATTCTGAAGGTATCTGGTCCGCTACTTGCTGTGTAACAAGCACTATCCTAGCCGACACATCCTCAAGAATGAACTTGAGCCGCTCAGGAGGAGCATCGAGGTTCAACGGACAAAATGCACACCCAGCTTTCAAAATAGCAAGAAGAGAGACGTAGAGATGTGGGGATTGAGGCATCAAGATCGGAACAACAATATCTTCAACTTGATCGACTCCTGTATAAAAGGAGCTAATGAGCTGAGAGAGGTTGTTCGACGCATCTTGGAGATGTTTGTAGGAATACACCAGATGTTCATCTTCACAGACATACTCTAATGCCGTTGTATCAGCGGACTCTGTGACCAGATGATGCAACAAAGATGGGCCAGCTAGCTGCTGAGGATTGGGATTGCATATCGACAAGCCCTCATGATCCATCGTATTACCGGTTTCTGGCAGAAAAAGACATGAATAAGAAATACGACAATGGACAAGTGCTTTGAACTCGACAGAATCAATGTTTCAGCTGTACATGTAATTGAGGTTCAAGCACACGGAGTATGCCTTTGCTACAGATCGTCTCGCAGAGTGTCTGTCATGAACAAGGAGCAACCGGATTTCTCAATCAGTGCAATTACGCATCAGCCACCACGTTTTCTTCCCGTTCCCCGTATGAAAACAAAAAAATCGTGTCAGCTTGGGGTCTGTAAGTCAGGCTTGTCGGATGGAGCCATGCCCCCGGGTTGAAGGCCGCTCAGGTGTGAAAGCGGATAGCCGAACCTGGTCGATAATTCAAAACAGCCAATGAGCAACCTGATTATTCGTGCAGTAAGTCAATGTTCTCGTTAGAGATGGGCCGAAGGTTGCGGTGGTTGACGCCTGCATCTGCGGCGGACGTGGTGTCGACCTGTAAGAAGACGGCAATTAATCAGCGAGGCTCCAACTGGCATGCACCAAGCATGACGACCACGACTTAAGACGGTCCACCTGATGTTACTGTTGCAGGTATGTAGAGCCGGTACGAAGAGATGTCGCAGTCGTAACAGGCTAGGTTCCTAGTCAGGCTGAAGGAAAGGGAGGTCGGGATGGAGTGACGAGACGGTTGCGAAGACTGCGAAGTGAATGACGCTGGAGCAGTCGCAGGAGAGACGGGACGGTGGAAAGTGACTCCGTTATTCATCGTCGCGGTTGCCGCGCTAAAGCCGTCGATGAATCAGTACTTCTCGCAGACGCAGACGGAATCCCATCAGATCAAGACATGCCAGGACGTCCATGGGGCCGATTTCTCCTTCTGTTTTGTTCTATGAACGCGAACACCCGACACGCAGTGATATCCGACGGCCGGTCACCGAGCAGGGTCCGGTTCATGGCCCTAGGCCTGCCAGGCACCAGCAGCTGTCAGGGACTATCCACGGCTGTAACTTGTCTCGCCTCTGGCCACACACGTCTCTGTGCCTATATGTGGGAGCCGTCAACGTCGTAACTCCGACGACAAGGGTACGCGATGCCGTGCGCCTGCCCACCGATCCTTTCCAGATCTCACGGGTAATCATGGTTGCGTCTTCCGTATTGAGCCTTGGTCTGCTTCGGCGCGAGCAACAATAAGTTGCACGTCTTGATATCAACACTTGGGCTCGAAAGATTTTACGTCTTAAACCAGGCAAGCCTACTTTCCATAACTAACAACGATCACGGATCTACTGAGACATTGGAACAGCACGACGAAAAGACCTGGTTGTTTTTTAGTCGACTCAGTCAGTGGGCTTGGGCGTCATCCTGGCCCCCATGGTCAAGAATGAAAGGTATTTACTTCTGCATTGCTTCATTCTGATCCAGGTGGCTAAGAACATTCGAAGTGACCGACTTGAAATCATAACAGCGTAAACGAAGCCAAGGCGGTCTTCGACTAAGAAAAAACTCCTTGGCAAAGAAAAAAAGGCACATTGGAACCCTGTTCGGTTTATTTATCTATTTATCTATTTATCTATTTATCTATTTATTTATTTATTTATTTACTGATTCCTTTTTCTCTTTTTGTTTCGTCCTCGCATACCTATCCTCCCTGAGAAAGGGAGATTAGAGCAACAGTTCGGAAGCCGCAAGGAAGAAATGGGGAGTAGGGTGTGTGAATGGTGACTCCACACTCGACCAGCCAGCTGAAGCGAAGCGTAAACCGAAGACGTTCTCGGGTGAATTTTCTACACCAGTCGAGTTAACCCCGAGAGTATCGCTCGATTCCTTCTATTCCGATCGCGGGTACGACTTCTAAGTTTGGTTGGGACAGAAATTAACCGCCCCCATGGACAGAAGAAATCCACTGCCCACATGAACAAACATAACATGCTGAATGGGCTCAATTATGTGTCCGCCGATCTCCACCATATCGGTATGATGGTGGAGTGCAGCATGCGCCTCGGTCGTTGGCCTTGGCCATGTTCATCAGCGGCTCTTGCTGTTGACACACAAAGCCCTAGAGACTACCTTGATTGGACTTTGGCGAGCTGGATTGGTCGCCGGTTAGGACGTCATTGCACATCACTCGAGACATTTCTTTCAGCCAAGGCGAGGCATATGGCTAAGATGTCAAACCAAAGTGACGGGCGCGCTGCGTGTAGCACTGGTTGGGCTGCGTAGTCCAATTATGGGAACCAGTATTGAGGGGAGCATGCAGCTAAGGCGGACTCTGTCGCGAACCTCTTAAGACACAAGACAGAGCGTGCTCAAGGGGAAAATTTTTGCCTCGCACCTGTATCGCATAAACTGACGGTCAAGCAATTCGTGGCAAAGCCGAGGGCATTGGCCGTCGAGCTAGTAAGGGGCTGGATCTTATCAGATCCTTTTTTTTATCTGATCATCAGATAATTCCCTCATGCCCACTTGGGGGAGCCTGGGCGGCGCTGTCTCCATTTTCAGTGATTATTCGTCCATCTACCCGAAAATTTTGGAAATTTAGGAAAACGAAGGGTGCGAGACCGTTTCCTCCACGCACATCTTAAAAGACAACGGCCACTCAAAGCTGTTTTCCGCAGCGCCATGGTACTGAATAAGGAGACTAATATCTTCACTTCAACAATCTCAGCTATGTTTTCTGGACTGTTGACTCGGCAATGGCGTAAGCCTAGCCCCAGCTCGTCACACTTTGGATTCAATGTCCGGAGTCTTGTGCAATTGAGGGGTCCGTTCAATGCCGCGACTAGTGGCGTCATATGCCCTGCACCGTTGTGCAGCAAGAATTTTTATCACCAGTGATCCCATCTTATCAGATCAAGAGGATACCTTAACCCTAGCCCCCAAAGTCTGATCATGGTAAAGTTTATTACGCTATTGTAACTCAAGGTGGAACGTGGAGCCTGTTTGGCTCCATCGTGGCTTGAAGAAGTGAAGCAGGGATATTACAAAATGTCCCGGCTTGAAGCAGCATGACGCGCAAGCATTTCTGTGTGTTCCTTCAGCTATTCATCATGCCACGAGAATACAAAAAAGAAGATGGCAGTTCTGGTGAAACAGAGTGGACAGGAAGCTCCTGGAGTCAATATACAGGCGCGTGGTTTCGATGCTTCATAGAATCTTGGAACAGCACAGACATCTACCAGGGAGTCGCCGATCAGCACGAATTACGTAGTAAGGACTGTAGCTTAAACACTATTGCTCGTACAAACATTAGACGACTTCGAAATCGAAGGGTCTTCAAGACACCTGCAGCATGGAAATCCTCCGCCCTGATGTGGCAAGACCCTGGATCCTTGTACCGAGTACATACTACCCAGTAATGTTTGTGGACAAGACCACTGTATTCCTTGAGCTGGCGGTAGTGGCGGTCCGGTGCAGATTTGTATCCAGTACTTTGTTCGCCGCTCAATCTTGGCTAAAACGAAGTACATGGCTTCTTCCTGTGGTTCCACGATGCAACCATCACGGAGCTGTCTCCAGCCCACATAGTGGGATTTTAGCTTGTGCAAAGCTATCAGCACAGTTGTGGACTCTCTCCGGGCATTGGATGGCTGGTGGCCTCACCTCCCTTGTAGACTCCGCCGCCATGCTTTTGGTTCTATGTTTTGCCGGGATTCTCTCGGGTCGAGCATCTAAGTCTGGTGTGACTTTTTTTTCCTTCTCTTTTGGTGTTACCTTGGTCCGTCTGGCAGTCGATGCTTCAGGTCATGCCATGGAGACAAGGAGGGGCAACGGGTCAGTGGCTCTCCCAGGAAAGGAAAAAATAGTGAACGGATCCTTTGTCGGAACAATGGAGGACTATTCATTTCAGTGTGAGTCTTGCGTCGAGGTAGTATCCGTCGCTTAATGGGACCTGACTATCCTTAATGTCGACTTAATGTCGAGCAGAAGCGTTGCCAATTTCATATTAGAGTCCTGTCCCTCGCCTTCTGCTTGACATTTTTCTTCCACAACCTCACTTGTTTCTTTGTACTCTATTGCATGGCTCAGGACAATCTCGCTCTGCCTCTGAGCCTAGCCCACATTCCAGCCATCACGAAGCTGACACAGCGTACGACATCATCTTAGGCAAGCAGATTGAAGTAGAGGAATTGCCATTTAGTACGACTTTCTCTCTATAATTTTTTTATCTCTCCATCTAAGGGGAAATAGACGTGGCTATCTTCTGGTAAGTAACTACTTCAATCATTCTTTCGGCTGCGCCTTTGATTTTTTGGGCCTTCTTCAGTACGACCTGTAACCTGTCAATCGCAAAGCCTTAAACCAAGCTGTTGGCGGACAAGAAACTGATGTCACCAACACAGGCTCGTTCCAAGTTCATAATACGAACAGAAACGGTTTATCCTTCGAAACTCCATCATGTCGCCCCATAGCGAGGAGGTTGTGCTTTCGAGCAACGGTGCTGCCGAAATCGCGCTGAATGGAAATGGCATCGTCCTGACCAGCAACGGCAGCAACCGGGTTGATGACGCTGCGGCGCCTGGAGCAGACAGAGATGCCCCGCAACCCCTCACCACCAGCTCACACTCAGGCACATCCAGATTGTCAGAGGCTCCCAGCACCAATGGCAACGGCGTCACCTCACACCACACCAACGGCCACGCAGCTCGCGAATCTCATGCTGGCTCCCACACCAACGGCCACAGCAATGGTTACAGCATCAATGGTTACAGCATCAATGGTTACAAGTCACAAAATGGCGCGGCCCAGAGCTCTCCGTACCTGGTCCCTGCCCCCCTCGATGTCGAATATGATCTCATCTGCGTAGGCTTCGGTCCCGCCAGCTTGTCTGTCGCAGTAGCCATGCACGATGCCCTCGCGTCAGGAAGAAAGCTCTTGGCTGACGGCTCCGCGCCTAAGGTGCTGTTCATTGAGAAGCAGAATCAGTTCGCTTGGCACTCGGGCATGTTGCTCCCAGGAGCCAAGATGCAAATCTCCTTCATCAAGGATCTGGCTACTCTGAGGGATCCTCGATCAGAGTTTACCTTCCTGAACTATCTTCATCGCCAAGACCGGCTGGTTGACTTCACAAACTTGAGCACTTTTTTGCCTGCCCGTGTAGAATATGAAGATTATCTGCGCTGGTGCTCTTCGTTCTTTACTCGGCTTGTTCAGTTCGGTCAGCAGGTAGTGTCTGTCTCCCCCAACGACACGAGCAAGGGTACCGTCCGCTCATTCTCTGTTCGGTCCGAGGAGGTTGCTACCGGGCAGACGCATACGTACCGGGGACGACATGTTCTCATGGCCACTGGTGGACAGCCGTCCATGCCCAAAAGCTTCCACCTAAAGCATCCTCGAGTCATTCACTCATCTCAATATGCCAATGTGATCGACAAGATTATTCCCAAGTCTTCTACTCCTTGCAGTGTCGTTGTGGTTGGCGCTGGTCAAAGTGCTGCGGAGATTTTCAACAATGTAGCCAGTCGCTACCCCAACTCAAAAACACACCTCGTGATGAGACAGGAGTTCCTTCGTCCCAGTGACGACTCCCCGTTGTATGTATTGTATCCCCGACTCTCACCTGCAATTCAACTATGGGTCAAGCGATTTTGTCTAGCAATTTCAGACAAGGACTAACAGAGTACAGCGTCAATTCAGTGTTCAACCCAGAATACATTGACTCAATGTTCCCCAAGTCCGCCAAGTATCGCCACAATCTACTCACCGAAGCCCGCGCCACCAACTACGGCGTCGTACGCCTGGAACTCATTGAGGCCCTCTACGAGCGAATGTATGACCAGCGACGAGAGCTTGGTGTCGATGAGAAGAAGTGGCCACACCGCATCATGGGTGGCAAGCAAATAACCAGCATGGAGTCCCGCGGTGAGACGATGCAGCTCAAGGTTCAAAACATCTATGAAAGTGGCCTTGATGGCTTTGTTGATGCTTCTGAGGAGGAAATCATCGAAGCCGATCTTGTCATTGCTGCCACCGGATATCAGCGCAACGCGCATGTCGGCATGCTGAAAGACGCCTGGAACCTGCTGCCCAAGGCTACCCCTGGCGGTCTTGAGTTCGGAAAGGGCATCTCCGGGTGGAACGTCGACACTGAACAGGGCGAACGTAAAATCGCCGTGGGCCGTGACTACAAAGTCAAGTTCGCGCCGGGGGCCGTGGCAGAAGACGCAGGTGTTTGGCTGCAAGGTTGCTGTGAGGGTACACACGGAGTAAGTGAATTCCTCTATTGCCGTCTCGTGTCACATAGACTTGCCGCCGCTAATCATAAGAACCAGCTGAGCGATACGTTGTTGTCGGTATTAGCTACACGTTCAGGCGAGATCGTGGACAACATTTTTGGCAACCAGTAGGCTAAGCCCTCTTTGAACAGCGAGGCTTGCGAATTTGCATATTGAACACATACAGAAGGAGATATCTAGAGGTCTTGTGTTCCAGCTGCGTCGTGACGACAGAGACGCTGCTGAACGCGGTTTGCGTGGAGAATAAAAAAAAGGATGTTTTTGGTGTTGCCATTCCGTATATAGTAGATTCTTTTTCCCATTTTCGTCTTTTATAGAACTAGCGAATGAAACTTTGGAGGGGAATATATTTTCATACTCGAACTTTTTTACTCCATTCTCTTTTGTCAACTTAGTCGGCAAGTAAGTTCTGGAAGGGGTGCGCAGTGACAAGACCATGATGCTTTGACCGTCTCAATCATTTCAGCCCATCATTCTACCATGTTGTAAAATTCTTTCTTGTAATAAGCGTGTATCATATTTGTGATCGTCACCCCTCATTGCAGCACTTATAAATCAGGTCTCGTGGATGGAATAAGCTACCCTATAGAAAAACTCAATAGGCTATCGAGCATCAAGAACTGAATAGGTGGTTGCACTAGCTTCTTAATCCGTCACTTCCAAGACAACTTTAAGACATATGAAGGACATGGTCAGTGGAATTCGGTCTCGGAATTCGTATCCAGGTCTCCTGCTTGCGTGATCGAAACCGCTAGAAATCTAACGTCGCGATGTCTCTGGCCAAGCAATAATGAATGCAGCTTCTACGAATCACCAAAAATGACTGCCAATCGGCTCGATTCAAGTGTCAAGAGCAGCACGGAACAAGGCTGAACTTGCACAACAAGTGATCATGGATTCTCCCATAGAGCATTGCGCAGCTGTAAAATCAGGACATGCCAGGTATCAAAGTATTTTCGAGGTGGTTGGCATATGAATACCTAGGGAAGGCACGTCCGAACAGGACTTCCTGCGCGATGCTCACACAAGCATCAAGAGACAAGTTCCTCCTCCAGAGGCGGCCCAGCTTGCCATATTTCTAGACTACACAAATTTCAATCCATCAAATTGAAGTATTGTCCTCTTAAGTTTCATCACAATCGATAATGAGTGGGGATAGCTATTATACAACAAACAACTGTTACACACACAATTCCTGGGCGAAGCTTGTCTCGGCCATCCCCCTTGCTCCGAGAGCATGAGAAGTTTCGGCTCTCGGATGGCAATGCCATTGACAAGAAGGCTGGCTTTGATGAAAAGGTTAGTATTCGAGAAAGCCGAAGATATTATCTGACCTGCGCAAGCTGGCCATCATCCCCACAGTGAGCCAAGGCACCTGCACTGGCAGAAGCTAACTCACAAGGGCTTGGTCAACAAGCGACAGCTCCGAAGCCGACGCCGAGAGACCCATTCGCTAGCAGTTGAGACGAGAGGCGATCTCTGGATCGAAATTCGTTTTGAAACCACAAATCACCCTTGCTTTGTGAATAAAGACACTGACGCGGCCTCTCAGAAATAGGGCTTGACCAAGAAGACATATACGAAAAAAAAAAAAACGAAATGTCTCGATCGGCAACCAACCTATTAGCCTCTGCCTGGTGGAGGTTGAGCAACAACATGTATGTGCAGTCGTGACTCATCACGAGCTTCGACATTGGGATGCGACATGTTTTCATGTGCTTCGAAATACTGCATTCAACGCAGACCACTACCATTTAGCAGTGAATGTCGTCCTTCTCAGCACCGCGTCCGCGCAAAAAGATTGACTACTGCAGTATCGGGTCCGCGGGTCCGCCGAATTGCGCGTTGCGTGTGGAACTACGACAGCAATTCGTGGCACGCGTGGATAGTTGTGTAGAGGAGGCGTGGACAACTTGGCTGGCCTTGTGGGGTTTGTATCTTGCAGTCTTGCAGCCAGAGGTTGTGTATACAGGCTAGGGGGCCAAGCTTTCTTGAGCCAAGCGATATTACGCCACTACTTGACCATGCTGGAAGAGCGGACGAGACCAATAAGGCGATGCGTCTGTCTGATAATGATCAATGCCCACCAAAACGCTTTGCTCGAAACGCCTTGCCAGGCCCCGTGATATTCGGCGGCTCGATCCGGGGAGGATGACCGCGGGGGCCCTGGTCCGGCGGCCTTCGACGAGTGATGTGGTGTCACCGCATCCCACCAGACTGGACTTCCTGTCCAGTCGGCGATTGGTTCCACTGAGACGAGATACCAGGACGATGTCAGCAACAGAGGAGGCACGTAGGTCAGGGCAAGAATTAGTGACCTGCTGAGGCCTTGATATTTTATTGCTACCGATGGACGACCGATAGACAGCAATCATTTGAACAATTTGCATAAGAGCAGCATACTGTTAGTTCAGTCCGGTACACAATATTTCGAATAGCTGGTATAGTCAACGGCGTGATATGTGTGCCTAGAGCAAGAAAATGGCCAAGACCTACTTTTCGGGTCTCCACCAACTTTCATTTTTGGTTCATGTTTTGGTCTCCAGCCTTCCCTCAGTCTGGCAAAAACTGGCGTCGCCCTTGGCTGAATACGGAGCACGGCGTCTCCAATTCCAGACGCCAACTGTTCATCAGCCCTCCGCCTCGGCGCCAGTGATAGCAAAATGGCTCTCTACCTCATGATTGACAGCTTCCTCCCATTTCCGTCTATTTGATCCTTTCCTTGATTCGTAGTTGCATGCGACTCTGCTCGGAATCAGTAATGATAACAATTTGAGGCTGTGTTGGAGCCCTGTCAGCTTTGGGCCGTGAGTTTGGCTAGAATTTCGAAATTTCGATGGCACAAGCTGTCGGGACCCCAAAAGTCCCTGTTTCCCCCTCCTTCGCATGGCCAATCCACTCTGGTCCAACGATTTGGATTTGGATGGGGCTGAACACACGAGACCCCTGGATCGTGCCGTTGCTACGTCTCGAGGCCAAGGACAGGGCTGGAGCAATTCCACGTTTGTCAGCAACGACACTAGCATTTCGATGTCGCTCTGGCGTTCAATTGATCCGTCGTAGGAAGCCGACGAATGAAAATTCCTCACATACTCCTCGGCCTTTGCGGAGCTCTGTCCGGGCCCATGTCTCCGCGCGATGCTGACAGGCAGATGTCTCGTCTCCAAACCTTTTTGCCCTGCCCTCCGATTCGGTGCCATGTAGGCTTTGCGGAAGCGTGTGCGAATTCAAAGGAGTTAGACTTGGGTTGGAGCACGGTGTGGTGCGAATACCTGGAGGAAGGCAGTGAGAAAGAGACAGCAAAGGACAGCGATTAGTCCCTGCTCGGAACTTGCCCTTTTGTTCCTTCACTTCCCTGTTCAAACCAACCAACGCTTACACAGTTATCAGTCCAGCCCACCTCAACCTAGGAAGGCAAACGTCAACGTCGACGCTTGCGTTGCGCAACGTCTGCACACTCCTTCGGACTACTGTCGCCCAGCTTTCCCCAGAACCGTTCCATAACGCGAATCCTAATTCGCCCCGGCCGGCTTCCGGCTCATCTGTACTACTTCCATCGACGTGCGTGCAGCCCTACGAGGCGTATTCGTCACACCTCCATCCTTCAGGCAAGCATCTCGGCCCTGCGTCGCTACCGGGCAAGCCAGGCACGCATCAGACTACGATTGCCGACGTAGGGCAGACGCCTGGGTTTCGTCATTCTCTCTCCACAGTCTAAAGCCAACAAAGGTTGATCCTGATTCATCGCTTTCATCGCGTTCTTTCAGGATTGCTCTTCGTGGTGGGGGCGTTAGGATGCCGGCGGTGGTGACATATTGTCATTCATCGTCTCGTTCTCATAATAGAGGTGCGTCTGCTGTCTATGCATATTTCTTCTGCCCCTTGAATCATTTTAATCGATGCCCTCTTGTCATTTTCAAAGTCACGAGTCGCCGTGCGTAGTTGATACTCCAAGTTTCAGACCCCTTGGCCCGTCTTACACATCCACCTTAATCTCTACCCTAGCTACCTCTTCCACCTCTACCCCGCCACTTCTCCAGTTCCATTTTCATAGCCCCTTCGTTACCTATACCCAACGTCGTTGGCAAATAGCTCGGATATAACAAGCGTAGAAGAGTCTGACTCTTATCGTTAATTTACACAGTTCCGTTAAGGAGCCAAGGTGGCTCTTGCTCCGCGACGCCGAGCTTAACTCAGAGGAAGATGCAGCTTGACCATGGCGATCGTCGACACTCTCAGCGACTACCAGTCAATCCTCGACGCCACAAGGTAGCCCCCCAGCATCGAAAACGTGTTGCAACTGCGTAAGTGATATCTGTTTCTTTGCAGTTCTTTGCAGTTCTCTGTCGTTATCAATGAGCATTTTCGCCTACCGAATTGTACCCTCGCCCTCTTCGGGCTATGGGAGACAGGTTGGCGCTGCTCAGACTAGAAGTGTTTGACATGAATGGTCAGCAATGTCGCGGACGCGGACTAAAGATGCTTGGTGCTAACGAAGTCCTTTCTTGGACGCCCATTCAGATGTAACAGTTGCAATATCCGCAAGATCAAGTGCTCCGGCGAGCGCCCCTGCAGCCAATGCGCCTCGACCGCTCGCGATTGTGTCTATCCAACTGTTGTCGAGAAAGTCTCCGTCCCCCGCGCCGAATTAGACGACCTGAAAAAGAAGATTGAGGTTTACGAAAAAGCGCTTCAAGATGCTGTAGCAGACCCAACGAGGCGACAAGAACTTCTCCATCATGCCGCCAGCCCCGAGTCATCGTCCTCAACAAGTCCATTTGCCAGCACAGTTCAATCTGCTAATGGCACCAGCCATATTGGCCAAAGTCAGCCCTCGGGGACCAATTCCATCAAGACAGAACCTACTGACGATGACGGAATCTTGAGTCCCGGGCGCTTGCTTCAGGACGCTGAGGGTATGGGAAGATATATGGGCGAAACCGCGGGTGCCACCTTCCTGGACCATCTCAAAGAACTGATGGGTGCTGCTTTGCCTACATCTCCACAGGATCGTCCAACTACTGTTGACCAAAGCAACTTTCTATCGAGCTTGGGAAATTACACTGTCGATGATCAACGACCTCTCAACCATGTCGTCAACCCGCTGTGGCTGCCACCTGACAGCACTATCACTGTTGTTCTTTCCGAATTGCGACACTTCATCCAAGATGGAGGCGGCCAGTGGTCCAGCGGCGGTATTTATTGGTGGGGAGACTTGGGATCGATACCTGTTCGCGCACCGGCATCACCATCGCCAGATGTTGACTTAGGAGCGTATCGACACCTAGCATTTTATCACGCTGCATTAGCTGTGGCTTGCCAGAGCACAACAACGCAACCACCTCCAAGCTCAGACTCCCACCCTTCTTTAAGCGAACCTTACTATGCTCGAGCCGCCATGCTTCTGGGCAATCCATTGGAGATCAAACGCCGCACCATTGGCGACGTGGCCTCACTCGCCATGATGAGTTTCTATCTCGTTGAGACAAATCATCCAGATGCTGCATACATGTATGTGACTGCGGCCATGCACATTAGCATCATGCTTGGTGCACACCGCGGCTGGGTTGATGAACGAGGGAAAAGAATCTTTTGGTCGGTATACTGTCTTGACCGCTGGCTGAGCTGCCTTATCGGACGGTCTCCCACCATCACAGATGAGGCTATCCAGCTTCCCCTGCCCGCAGATGATCCGTAGATCTTCTCCCCCGAACTAGATTCAACATACCGAACAAATCAGACAAAATGGCTGACAAACTTCCTTCAGAATGATGCCTCCTGCAGCTGGGCTGCGAGCCCACGTCGAGCTGTCGCGCATCTCGGGCCACGTTGTTGGCAACACGTACCATGGTGGGAAGGCAGAGGCAGGAACTTGACAACCCGATAATGCCATCTGGATGCTTGAGCAGTGGCAGTCAGCTTTGCCCCAGACTGTTCAGTTGACGGACGGCTTGAACAATGACCCAGCAGTTTGTTTACTGCATATGCGATACAATCAGCTACTCATTGTAGCGATACGACCTCTCTTTCTCTCGGCAGTGAAGCGGGCAGTAGCAGATAGGTTGATGGCCCAAACGACGCCGATGGATGCAAACCTACAGACGGAGCACTTGAAATGCTGCATTGCAGCCGCTGTTCGAAACATGGCCCTGGCCCGCCACTTGTCCACGTTGAACGGCCACCGGAAGACCCTTCATGCCGGGCTGCATTTTATCTTTCATGCGGCAGTGTGCCTCATTTTACGACCACTGGTGTTTAAGAAGGAATCATTACAGGACGACGCCATCTCCGCCATGAATGACGTTGACTATGGCATCTCCAAGATGCTTGAAGCCAGCACCAAAGGTAATACCGACGGCCAGGCGTGCGCAGATACACTCCGGGAGCTACGTTGCTTGGTCGAGAGGCTTCTTGCACCAATTGGGCATGATCCCATGTTGGGGATGGCTTCATCAGTTGCTCCGATCGCACCGCATCTCATCGGCACTCAAGAACTACCACCGCCACCAATGCCAATTGGGGATGATCCAGTTCTCTACGATGAGTTGGTGACGTGGATGGGCGACGATTGGCCAGTCTACAACAATTACGTTAACGAGTAACACGCGAGCCACAATAATTTACGATCTGAAATTTGCGGATTTTGTTTTAAAGGAGTGGAAGGGAAAGGGGAGAAATGAGATTTTGCCATGATATCATGACCGCCAGGTCACAAACCAAAGTCTTTTTTTTAATCGCATTTCTTCATATATATATATATATATATATATATATATATATA
>AFRD01000425.1:0-30229 GCA_000222875.2 Periglandula ipomoeae IasaF13
TGGAAAGCATTAGAATGTAGGTTCTGATCGGAAACAACCATTCGAGAAATGTTATCATGTCTCATGCGTGGGACGATATCGATGTCGGATGTCATGAATTCCACGAGGGTGAAGCGGGATCTGGCTTATTGAGGGCAGCCGACTGGTTGAACTGAGCGCCCATTCGGGAGGCTGGGGATAACCGCCGCGGAAGGGCAGGGCCATTTGCGAGGCACAAGTTCAGCGGATTTATTGAAAAATGACGGGCAACATCCAATGCTCATTGTTCTGCTTCGTGGATGTGATTTGTACAACCTAAGGTCGCTTGGAGGCAGGGCAGTGGTGAGGACCTCCATTGGTTAGGACGTTGATGCCTCCATGGTGTGGCGTGTTCAACGGCCTATCGTGGGCCAAGATACGAGCCAGGCTAGCACAAGCATTGTAAAAAGGAGGCTTCATTCCCCTGCCTCGGATGAGAACGCTTGTCCTGCTTTGGACGAGGGACCATGGAGAGTGCATGAGGGATGACAGTGAGGGACTAATGCCTCTGCCTGCAAGAGCGCGTAACTGAGCGCCGTGGTTGGTTGTTTCTTCGCTACCCCACCATCGCAGGTTGAATGCTCCGACCAACATACAGTTAATTTGGGCGACAAAGACGGAGTACATCTTGGAGTGTGTGAGCTCCCAGCCAAGACGGTGTATTGCTGAGATGGCCTGGTAAAGGCAATGAGCATCTGTCTGCGCAGCTGAGGGCCAACTGCTGCCCCCAGCTTTGCGCTGTTGATGTGGCCGGGCCGTCTGCTTGCCCAAGTCCCCTCATTTTCTAAATTAGGCTTACCCAGCTCTGACAGCCAGTCAGCCATGACCTGACTGCCCACGAAACCCTCTTGTCGGCTTTATCTCCTTGACAGCCCCGTAGCATTTTCAGATCTCGAGATTTGTCTCCTCTTTTTTATTGCCACATACTGAAGTTCGACCGGATCTGTTTTGCTTAGCCCTAGAGCTCTGCGCGGTGCACTCGCTCCATCGTCGGGCAGAGAGAGCGAGACGAAGCTTGGTTGTGATTCTTACTGTTGTCGCCGGCATCGCGTAATTCAATCGTCACCATGCGCATCGCTTGCTTGCAGTTCGCTCCCCAGGTGGGAGACGTGGACAACAACCTGAACAGAGCAGATTCAGTCCTTTCCAAAGCGAACCCCGATGATTTGGATCTTCTGGTGTTACCCGAGCTGGCTTTCTCAGGTATGCTTAACTGGCGCATGCGCCAGTCGTCACTGGCATGCGATCACCCTCAAGGATTTTCCTTAAAAGGGAAAAACAATTTGCTAACATGAGGCTAGGGTACAACTTCAAGTCTTTGCAAGACATCACTCCCTTTCTCGAACATTCCGGATCTGGTATTACCTCTCTTTGGGCGAGAACGGTTGCACTCAAATACAATTGCTATGTCACGGTTGGATATCCCGAAAAGGTCGATGTTTCTCCGATGTGGCCTACTGGGCCAGAGTATTACAATTCCGCGATTGTTGTAAATGGCGACGGCGAAACGGTTGCGAACTATAGAAAGTCTTTCCTGTATTATACGGACGAAACTTGGGCTCTAGAGGGAAGTAAGGGATTCTACGATGGGTATCTTCCCGGCCTCGGCAACACATCAATAGGCATCTGTAAGTGCGAGCTCATCTGATCTGAATTACTAAATACACGTGCTGACTATCATCTGCAGGCATGGACTTGAAGTTAGTCGTCTTCCTTGATATCGCTGCATCATGATCTCCGTATGATATCCGCTAACAGTTTCTCATAGTCCTTACAAGTTTGAAGCACCCTGGCATGCATTTGAATTCGCATTTCATGTACTAGAAGTGGAATCCAATCTGGTTATCGTGTCCATGGCATGGATGACCAGAGAAGATCCGAGGAGGTTCAGTAGGATGCCGAACGAGCCTGATATGGAGACATTGACGTACTGGATCACTCGACTTGAGCCACTCATTCGGGCGGAAAATGACGAAGAGGTCATAGTTGTTTTCTGCAATCGCACAGGAAACGAAGATGAAGCAACTTATGCTGGAACAAGTGCTGTTGTTGGCATTCACGATGGCGAGGTCAAGGTATACGGACTCCTTGGCCGTGGCGAGAAGGAACTGCTTGTGGTTGACACCAAGGAGGCGCCTTACGCAAAGCTTGTCTACCGCCCTGACGTGGACGACGCGGATGCAAGAAGTGCCGTCCTTGATAGACAACCCGTTGAGTCGTCTGCAACTGAGAAACCGACCGACACCAACACAAACCAGTCACCAGCCGAACGACAATCAGAGAAGGAGAAGGATAAAGATGCAGGCAAACCATCAAAAGATGCAGATTCATCAACGAAAAAGCAAGATCGATCAAGAGGTCACAAGACCTCTAAAGAGCGATCTCGCTCGAGAGGCCGGTCGCCTGGCCGACAGTCGCCTCCTGCATCAAAAACCAGCGCTCCTCTGCCACCGCTACCAACTCTGCCATACAACTTGGCCAAGGAGTTCAAAGACAGCACAACAAGGCGTCGCCATGTACCCGGTGTAATTTCCATCCCATCCCCGCCTGGACTCGTCTCCCAGGTGGTTCTGCGAAGTCTCCAGAATCTGATACCTTCAACATTCCTACACCATCTGCACCAAGTCCTACGCCAATGGCGATCCGGCCCAAACTGATCATACCCGAGTCGCCATCGGGCAAAGTTTATCAGTATCCGTCTGATCAACCCATCAGCGCCATTTCGCAGAGATCGGAGAGGTCGATTCAGTCTGTAAGATCCGATAAATCAGAAGCATCGGTTCAGACGGTCAAGTCTAATCCTCGTCCGCCGGAAGACAGCACTCCCTATCCTCACAGCGGCGTACCTCTGAGTGGATATCCAACGAGAAAGAGGATTTACGGCGGGTCAGTCACCATCTCTCACATGGAAGAGAACTTCACGCCTTGTACTCCCTTTGACGACATGTCACCTTTGTCACCCCGATGGTTCTGGAAGCCCTCGGAGAATCTTATCCGAACACCTGTCTCCGCTGGTGGTTGGCAGCCGGGTACCCCGATCGGGCGAAAGCCAGAACCATTTCCATGGCCGGCTTTGCGTCCCGCATCACGTACATAGAGCAGGAACGGAGCAAAGGAAACGCCAGTGAACGATGCGCATCAACAAGACGCCAGGCAAAATAATTCGTAGTCGCCCCAATCCAATACATCTTCCAATATGACGAAACGGTCCATGTCAAGAACCGGTCATAAATACTCTTCATCGAGTGCGGATCCAACACTAGTACGGCCGTCCTCTCCAAAGTCTCGAAACGCGAGCCGATCTCGGATGCAAAACAGGTCAAACTCGTCACTGAGCCAACACGAAGTGGCGGCAGCTGTCAACCAGCACTTAGAAACCATCTCCCTGCGTGCCGAGTCCGTGAACAAGATGCGTAGCGAGTCAGCCAGCAACACGCCGGTTCCAGATCGGTCTGCGAGCCGCAGTCATACTGCCGATGCACAGAAGGGCCAGCAGACCATTCATATTGCGGTTAGTCCAAGTATTTTGAGCAAAGAAGACCAAATACCAGCTGCGACGCCATCTGCTCAATCGACGCAACCTTCCGTTCAGCAACGACCTATGTCCAGGACTACTCACAAGAGAAGCAACTTATTCACAACCTTGGATGACAGGACATTTACACCATCGACCTCCTCCAACATTCTTCGCCAAACTGTTCGAGCTGCTAGTCGTGGCCGCCAACCAGGGCCAAAGATTTCTCCCACGCATTCAGATCCTACCAGTTCACGACGAGCACCCTCTGTGGACTCCGTTGCGGCTCATGCATACTACGCACAATTTAGGAACCCCTCGGCTCAGTCACAACCTCATCGTGGCAGGCGCTCATCGAATGGGACAAGTTCAAGATCTCGACGCAATCAGGTAGACCTTTCCGAGTTCGAACGCCTTGAGGCAATTGTTTGCCCAAATTGTCCTGTGCATGGAAGGTCAGTCTCTGCCCAAAACAACAATGATGCAACCCCTACTGCGTCTGCGTATCCGGCGCCCCTAAACCTACCCAAATCGGATCGCGAGGTTGCTCAGAACACCGAACAGTCAGCACCAGACACCAAATCGTCCTCATCCGATGTCCCTCAAACGTCCAAGAGCAATGAATATGTCACTTCAGCCGACTCGCGTAGTGAGCCTGGCACTGCCAAAGGGACGTCACAGAAGGCTTCAGGCAGACCACGATCAACCCCCACGTTGGTAGCGTTTAATCCGACGACTCCGAAGGCAATGGCTTTCACTCCTTCTGATATAGAGCAACCAGAATTGCCAACTGGCGACGTTCTGTCAACAGCAAGATGTGCGGAGGTTGAATCCGTCCAGCAGACTGATTTGCCTACCAGCACTGTCGCCTAAAAACAGCTTCTGTCAAGCTGGCAGCACTCATTTAGCACTAATGACCATTTATGAATTACATTTTATGATACCAGTTACGGAAACGTATCTCGCATCACGCTTTCACGAGCATTTTGCCATTTTGATGGCTTTCGGCGAGGCTTTTGTAGCTCTGCCATTGTTTTTTTTTTTTTTTTTTTTTTTTTTTTTTTTTTGAGGCTCGACATCCGTCAGCCCCTTCATTTACATGTATAATGCGCCATAAAGCATTATTGCATCCAATCATGTTTAGCGACATTACCAGACAGCAAGCGTGGATGTTTTTGAGTCATGTTGTGTCTTTCACATGTACTTGAGTTCCATTCTCACGCACAACATGGTACAATCTCGTTTTTCCATCTATAGTACAAAAAACTATTTTCCAAAAATATAAAACAACTAAACTCAAAAATGAACCACCTCTGGTGTAGTGTACTAGGGAACCAAGGTCCAGTGTGAGTTATTTTCCGAGATAATGGCTTCATACAAGTTCCGGCCGTGAAGTCAGAATTCATCAATTCGTACCAGAATAACGGAGTATGGCGATCAGCAATACGGTTGTAATTAAGCCGCATCTTGATCGGCTCGAGGCTTGAAATAATATCCACTGTGGCTTCCGCTGACTCTTTGGGAGCTTCCCGCACATTCCTTCTTAGCCTGAACAAGGAGAATGGGCGAGGCAGACACCCAATATCCGGGCTAACCGCAACGAGGTTGGCTGAGAAAACACCCGACAGCTTGCTCCTTCCAGATCTAGGACTTGTGGGCAGCTTGGCCATTTGATCAGCCTCTTTCAGGACAGACAGGCTGGAGCATGCAAGACTGCACAGGGTGTCTTCCTTATCACAGAGACAAGTCGCACATGGGTTTACTGCAGGCCTCTGAGGATCACTTATGTAGTGGTTTCTGCTCGAGCAAGACAGACGAAGAGGGCTGCATGGATGGTTGGAGTTGGTGAGCTAGCGGCGGGGAGGTACACGGGCCATCCCTGGAGGGACACCAAGTGGGCCCATCGACAGCCGGCGCCTATCCAAAGGTTGAATTAAGCGCCCGTTAGAATCATACGCACTAATAGCTGCAGCAGACGGTACTCGTCCCTCATTGATGCGAGAAAGAGACCGGGGTCCTATGCAGCTTGCGAATGTGGCCGGGGGGCCTGCTGCCATCCATCACCTCCAGCCACCTATCACTTCTATCACGTCGTCGTGCTAGTGGCCGATCTGCGGTGCAACCGGCCACCTTGAGCACAACCGAAGTCTACTCCTCTTTTGCTTCCTGTTGGCTGTTTCGGTGCTGCTGTCACACATGGATGGCACGGGTGCACCAAGTTGCGACGAGGGGAGGTTGAATTGAGACCGTTGGCGGGGGTCTGGAAGTAGGTGGCCACTTGGCGGCCATACCGCTTCTTACTTGGAATTGGTACGCTTGCATGAAGAAAACACGGCACGGAACGGCAAAAGAGGAACATCCCCTCCTCCCTCTTCTGGGGTTGCGTACATATGCTGGAAGAGCGTCTGTTGGGAGTCATTTCGTAACAAGCGGTACCCTTGCGGACCAGCGGTACCGATGTGCATTTGTATCACCAACACAAGAAACGGAAAATGCTACGCTGCGATCGCAATCACACTCGTACAAACGTCCCTTAGCGAGTAGATTGGCGCTTGTCGGTGGCATATATCACCCTTCCCGCAAGCGTTCCGGTCTCAAGCGCGTCGAAGGGGTTATCGCTGTTTTGGTATGCGACAAATCTGTCGCCTGGTCACCATTGTCGTATATATCGCACGCGACGAACAAGGACCCCGAATCGCACAAATTCTGTAGCCGCAGAATCCTGTTCAAATTACGCGACCATCATATCCCAACCTTGAAGGTGGACGAACCTCATCATGTTTCGAAACACTGTGGCAAGTTTCGTTGCTGTTACGCTTGTGCTGCCGGCTGCGCAAGCAATCCTCTGTCCGGCTGGGTCGCAGTGTGCCTCGAACTGTGGCAATGTCCTGGATACGACATCGCCAGATGATCTTGTGTGCGACCAAGGCGCCTTCAAGAGCGATCCAACGGGGCAGCTCTTTGCGGGATGTGTTGGCTGTCAGCGATCCAGTACGTACTACGCTGGAAATGACAGCGACATTCAGTCTATGCTTTGTAAGTTTGCGGTTCAAGATTTGTGATGAGAGGTATTTGCGTACTCAGAAATTGTCCTACTAGATAATCTTCGGTATGCAGTATCATACTGTGTCTGGGGCAATCTGCCAGTGAAGAACCCTAAGGTGGTCGATACTCCTTGCATTACATCGTAAGTTGTCAAGAACGTCGTCGCCTCGTCAGATGAACCCATCCCTGACTTGTATATAGAAAAGCCTGTGGGCATTTCAAAGATGCTGTCCAGTACAAGAACGTGTCAAGCAAGTATGATGCGTATGAATACTGTGATATTTGGCCGACGAATGATGGTCCTGATTTCCAAGGCTGCACGGAGTGTCTGCAAGCCGAAGGAAGACAGTACTTGGCGAACTGTAAGTGGCACTTCATTCCTACTACGATCTGATTTGTCGTTGGATACTAACATATTCCTTTACCAGTCGTCATTGCTCTACAGGCGGGGTGCCAACAAAAACCATCACCAGGACTGTTCATTGGGCTTGACGGTGACATTTTCTCGTCGACCCCAGTCCAGATCTCAACGCCTAGCCCGACAGCCTCGGTAGATCCAGCCTGGTTTGATCGTGGCCCACTTACCCTGGGTGCCAAGGTTGGTATCGCCATTGGAGGATTTGTTGCCCTTCTCATGCTTCTTGGTTGTGGAATTGTCTGCAACGGCAAACGTAGAAGAAAAGCCTACCTTCGCCGCATCGACACCAAAATGGCCTATAAGGGCTGGCCATCACCGCATGGGGAGGCCGAGATGGGTCAGACGCCAGGACATACACCTTTTCGAGGTTACGATGATACGCCTCTCAGCCAACGTCCTCTGCGAGGATGGGATGATTCTCCGATGACAGCACACAGCGACAAGACATTTCCTCGGCATTTCTCGCCATACTCAAGCCAGTTCAACAGTCCCGTCAGCGTGCAAGATATGGCCAATCTTCAATGGCCGCCTGTTGCTCTGGGACTGAATCAAGGCATTGGAGTGGCAATGACTGGAGATGCTGGTCGAGACCACTGGGGTTCGCCTGTCGATTTCAAGGGAAAGGACAAAGAAGAGGCGTATGAAATGCACACAGTCGACAGCAGCGAAAACGGCAGTGCCCGAGGGAGAGTTGAAACCAGCCACAACCTGCCCTAGAACAACCACAGAGTCTGGCTGGGCTTGAGCTCCTAATTTTCTTTATGCACGGCGTTTGGAGTTGAGATACCTCATAACCCATAGTAGGATAACTATGACAATATCATTATTATACAAGCCTAATGAATATTGAATCGCCTAGACGGCGAGGATTTCCTCTTCAGACCTGCATTCAGATTTCTTTAAACTTCACGCATGATCGTGATTCACTTTTTTCCAGCGCGACCCTGTTGAAACTAAGTCATCCTCGAGACACACGACAGTGTGGCTGAAGATTGTGGCTGAAATTCTCACTAGCCTAAAAAGCTTAGCGTGCAGACCACCAGCCACATCGGCCTACAGCAGAGTCCCCACAGAGATTTGGAAAAAAAATTTTGGAAGCTTTTCATTCCAATCACAGGAAGACTGTGCAAGACATCACCACGAACCTGCAAGCACGCCCTCGTCGAGTCACCCCCATACGAGTGAGCATTACTTGTTTGGCTGCAGGATCCCGGTAAAATCAATCGTTCAAGATGACCATGGAAGTTGTCAAGAGCAAGAAGGTGGAGGAGGAGTACACCATCAAGCCCCAAGCTGCCACGCCTGCCGTGGACACCAGCTCGTGGCCGCTTCTCCTCAAGAACTATGACAAGCGTGAGTGACGGCATTCCGAGGCGGTCAATAGGTCTCTCGCATGTAGCGAGGTCAATTGATCAAGTTTGAGACGGACAGATTCACTGACAGTTGCGATGTTTTGCAGTGCTCGTGCGCACCGGTCACTTCACACCGATCCCCAATGGCTGCTCTCCGTTGAAGCGAGACATCAAGTCCTACATCAGCTCTGGTGTCATCAACCTCGACAAGCCCTCCAACCCTTCCAGTCACGAAGTTGTTTCTTGGGTCAAGCGCATTCTTCGGTTCGTTGGGCTCTCGTGACCGTAATTTTGGACATGGACATGGACATGACTTTGCTAACTGGCGATGACATAGTGCCGAGAAGACCGGACACAGCGGTACCCTCGATCCCAAGGTCACCGGATGCTTGATTGTCTGCATTGATCGTGCTACTCGTCTCGTCAAGTCCCAGCAGGGCGCCGGAAAGGAATACGTCTGCGTCATTCGCCTTCACGACAAGCTGCCTGGCGGTCAGGCTCAGCTCGCCCGCGCTCTCGAGACCTTGACTGGTGCTCTGTTCCAGCGTCCTCCTTTGATTTCTGCCGTCAAGCGTCAACTCCGTATCCGAACCATCCACGAGAGCAAGCTCATCGAGTTCGACAATGACCGCCATTTTGGTGTTTTCTGGGTCAGCTGCGAGGCTGGTACCTACATCCGTACCCTTTGCGTGCACTTGGGTCTTCTCCTCGGTGTTGGTGCTCACATGCAGGAGCTGCGCCGCGTTCGCAGCGGTGCCATGGATGAGACTAAGCAACTGGTCACCTTGCACGATGTCCTCGATGCCCAGTGGACCATGGACAACACTCGCGACGAATCCTACCTCCGCAAGGTCATTGCTCCTCTCGAGACTCTTTTGACCTCTTACAAGCGTATCGTCGTCAAGGATAGCGCTGTCAACGCTGTCTGCTACGGTGCCAAGCTCATGCTTCCCGGTCTTCTGAGATATGGTATGTGCTATTTCAAGTCAAAGTGGATCATGAAAGAGGACTCAAGCTAACAGATACTACAGAGGCTGGCATTGAGCACCACGAGGAGGTTGTTTTGATGACCACCAAGGGTGAGGCTATCGCTTTGGGTATTGCTCAGATGTCTACTGTCGAGATGTCTACTTGCGACCACGGCGTTGTCGCCAAGGTCAAGCGATGTATCATGGAGCGTGACTTGTACCCCCGACGATGGGGTCTCGGTCCCGTTGCCCAAGAGAAGAAGAAGATGAAGGCCGACGGCAAGCTGGACAAGTTCGGCCGTCCCAACGACAGCACTCCTGCCAAGTGGACCTCCGAGTACCAGGACTACAGCGCGAACGACACCACGACTGCCGCTGCTGCTGCCGCACCTACCCCCGTCAAGAAGGTCGTTGAGGACACGAAGATGGAAATCTCTACTCCCGCTACCGAGGATGGTGAGAAGAAGAAGAGAAAGAAGCACGAGGGCGAGACTCCAGATGAGAAGGCTGAGCGTAAGCGAAGAAAAGCCGAGAAGAAGGCGGCCAAAGCCGCTAAAAAGGCTGCAAAGGGCGAGGCCGCTTCTGATGACGATAGCGACTAAGGTCTGACCTCTGCAATTGGCTTGTTTGTTCGAATGGGCAATGGGAGTTCTTGACATTTCTTTTGATACATCTTGTGGACATGTGGACGGTCTTTGCTGTACCATATCCTGTGACATTGGCAATTGGCGTTTTGGCATGAAAATATTTCAGGATGGAGTAGTTATCGCTGCAATATGATAAAAAGTTTCAATACTGATCGCGTGCCTCGTGAACGTATAGTCCTCGTGCCATCTGGGTCATCAAGTTTCGAGATAACTTCAGAGCACGCTTGTGACCCCCAAGAAATATTCCTTCTCTCACAGTGTAGAAGACAGCGTCAAGGGACGAAAAGGCAAGATGTTTCATCCACCACCTGTGCGACAATTGCACCACTACTGTATCACTTTGGCTTCTCTTGCTAAGCGCTCTGTGCTTCGACCCGGATCTGCACTGAACCGGTTCGCCCAATTTCGATCCTTCTCCAGCATGATGCGACCGCTGGTCGCATACGTGCTGATCCGGAGAGTGAGTTCGGCTGGGGCCAGCCGAAGATTGCCTGTCGGACGCCGTGCCCAATCATCACGACCACAACCAATTTTCATCGCCTGCCCAAGACTAATAGCCATGTCGCAGGCACAGTTGTGGACGCTAAGCTGGCCAGCCTTCGCGAGTGGGCATGCCTTGCCCAGCGCAAGTCTCGCTCTGGTTCGTGGGCACATTGCTTAAGCGCCCAAGATCCCTGGCTCACACCTCCCGCTACCGAAGCTCGTTCCGCCCCCAAGCAGATAAAACTCCACCCCCAGCACATGTTCTACGTGTGCATTCTCATGATGCCGGTATTTTTTTCGCGGGCTAACCGCCCGTTTGTGACGACCTGGTCTAACGTAGAGAGCCACTGTGATTGGGCTGGCCCCGTTCGACGAAGCTATACAGACGGGTCAGGGATGCTGAGGTTGCATCTCGACAGTAGACTCGTGTGATGGGAGCTAGCAGCACACAGAAGCGCCTCCACGCAAACTGCAGTCTGCTTCTCTCTCAGCAGAAATGTGACGATGATAGCCAGCGTCTACTGCAAAGGTGATTCGCCCAAGCACACCATGCCTCCCTTCCCGCATGGTTCGTGGCCTGTTGGTCAAAAAGGACCCAATATCCCTCTTTCTCGGCCCCGGTGTGAGTACACAGTCATTCTCGGTTTTTGTTTTCCCATCTGCATGCGGGTTCTGGATATGCTGTTGGTTCGACACTTTTTGCCCTTGATGCAGCGCGAGCGTTGATCATTTCGAAAAAGAGGACAAATCTGTGCCGTGTTATCCCTGCCATCAAAGCCAGACACCCCCTCACGCTCGTTTTTTTGTGTTTGTCTTTGTTATGCCCATGTTGTGGTATTAACACCGTCTGTCGTTACCTCACACCACTTGTTTCGTCGCCTGGCAGGGAATCGAAGTGCCGCTTCTGTGGAACACGCCGACGATATCGGTGAAGAAGGAAGATACAAGTGTCTGGTACACTTGACGTTGCAGTGGCTTTGCGGTCTAAGCTTTTGTTATCCGTTGGTCGAGCCTTTATGAATCTGTTTCATATTCTTCGCAGTTCTGGATTATTCTCCTTTTGAAACCTGGACTCGATTTTCAGTATAATTCTGTTCAAATTTATTGGTGGCAGATATTGGGAGAGGAAACTGCACACGATCAGGCCCGTGCTCCCCTGGAAGCTCCATTTTCGCATTTTCCAATCCAGACACCATCATGGCACCGTCTCCAAAGAAAGCCCTCGTTTTGTTTCTTGCCTCTGCAGCGACATTGGTGCCCGGAGCTGTGGCTCTGCAAGTTGCTCCAAACTCACCTTGTGCTGCATCTTGCATCGACTCATTGGATTTGGATGTATCGGACCCGAACTCGTCCAATACTCGAGGCACGGATATTGTCTGCGAGGATGGCCGATTCGATGCAAGTCCCAAGGGGCAAAAGTTTGTCAAATGCATGACCTGTTTGCAAATTAGTGCTCATATTCAGGGCAGTGAAAGTGACCAAGGGTGGTTCCTTTGTAAGTTCTCCTGGGTACTTGGGGGCGGAAAAGTTGCATCGAAATTGCCAGCTGATGATCTTCAATGGTCTAGATAATCTACGTTATGCCTTTGATTACTGTGTTTTTGGATATCCAAACGCTACAGACGTTGATACGAGTCCATGCACAACCTCTGAGGCGTGCGGTAGTCTGGGTCGTGCCCTGAAAGACGGCATCACCGACCCATCCAGACTCAATCGACTGGGATACTGCGATGTAGATAAAGGTGCTGTCGCGGGCTCTTATCACGAGAATTGTCTTCAGTGTATTCAGGCAGATGGCAAACATGCCTATCTTTCCAATTGTGAGTTCCCGTGTTGGTGGCAGGTAAACCGAGAAATCACTGTGTGCTAATGCAAATGTCTTGCTGCCTCTAGTTCTCATCGCACTTAAAGCTGGATGTCAACAAAGACCAGACACAAATTTACTTATAGGACTCAACGAGACTGTTTTTACACACCACACTATTGAAATCACACAGCCATCCCTGTTTCCCACGTCAAACAGTTCCTCTAATTCCAGCATACACCTCACGACGCCAGCTATAGTTGGCATTGCACTCGGCGCTGTTGTCATTGTAGCTCTGCTCGCGGGATGCATATTTATGCAAATCCGCAGACGAAGAAACCGTGATGAAAAGACCCGTCGCACCAGGAGCTCATCTCTATCCTTCCGCTGCAAATCTAGCGCCACGCCACATGAAACCAACTTCACTCACCGCGATGACCTTGAATACGACGACGAGCGCTTCTTCGCCGAGAAGCCAGATGGGCTTCCTGATATCGTTGCTAGCATGAGCCCCGTCGCGAGGTCGAAACCTTTTCGGTGGAATCCTCAAGATGCGGCTGCAAACTTGAAAGCAAGTCAGAACAATGGCCTGAACATCGTGACAGATGTTTCTGCTCCTGCGGCCGCTCGGACAGCGACATGGGGTTCTTCTGACGACTATACGCCTCCAGCTTCTACCATATCGACACGATCGAATTTCCCGCTTTTGAATCGCAAGACCTCGGGTCCGTCTCAATTCTCATCGCCGACCTTGAGTCAGAAATCTTTCCAACGGGATGGTCAAGCTCAATTATCGCCTGATTTGGGCTCGAGGGCATGATCACCACGGATTAATGCCCCAAACTCTCCTGTCAGGATTACAAAGATTCAAACTAGTTTCCCACCACCTCCGACCAAGTAAATGGTATTTAAGTTCTTGATTATGCCCCGAACACGCCGCTGCGCCTTAATTGGGCCAATTCTCCTATGTTAGTACTGGAGTGTGTTTGGGAATCGCGACGATCTACTTATGACCCCAGCTAGGGCAAATGACTTTTGAACGACGTAATACCCAGTTTGGAAGCAATGAATGCCCCAATGTCTGTACATATAAGCAGTACTCTATCTTAACAGTCATGACACATATTCACATGCTTTTGAAAGGAGATGAATGTTCTGAGCCAGCACCACCATCACAATTTGTGATGTAAAAGTTTTAATTATGCAGCCCAATTTCGCCATCCCGTTCACCCATCATAAACTAATGCTACATAACCGTTCCATGCCCGCTTATACAAAATTTGAAAACCAATGCAGAGAACTTGAAATTCATGATTGCCCCAAGCAGAGGCTAACAAAACTCCTTCGACGAGTAGTACCTCGCGTCGTATTAGAGGAAATTTCCGCGCATCATCGGGTATCCGTTGTGTTTGAGTATGTAAGGGGTGTATGTCTGGCCGTGGTGGCAGGAATCATGCCGACAAAGATGTAAATTCGTAAATGTCTGTTGCCACCAGATACTTTCCTGGCAATTTCCCTGTTTTCGTAGGTGTGTAGAAGGTAATTGTAATTCAACCAAATGCCGTTCAAATGCTGTTATCAAACCAAGGTGTTTCCACACCCCGTGATTCGCTTCGTAAGCGCTCATTCTGAGACCTAAACCACTCTCTTCCCTCTTCCAACTCCCGCCGGATTGCTTTGAGCTCACTCGTGAGCTTCTCTGCCTCGCTCATTATCCGCTTGTGTTTATTGCGGTCTGTTACCACGTGATTCCCGGCTTCTACTTCAGCCTCTTCCTCCGATGAACGTTTTCTCTTGTTCTTCGAGAGTCCATCATCGACTGTAGGAATGCTCATTTTCCTGATTGGAGATCCAAACGGGCTCCCGCCACTTACTGAAGCTCGTCGCGCCGAGCTATTGCCTAAGCTAGAACCAAAAGCAAGACTGGAGTAGTAATTTGGCCGGGACCTCATGTCGTAAGCCATAGATTCGGGCACCGCGGTCCCGTCTGGAAGTTCTTCAATGCCCATAGCTTTGAGTCTCCAACGCGCGGATGCATTGCTAGTTGGTCGTGTACTCGCGGATGGCTCGCTCTCTCTGGAAGAGATTGAGGGTAGAGAGCGACGGAAACGACCAGGCTTATCGAGATACATTTCTCGCAGCGCCCTCGTTTTGGCGCCCATCTTCCGGCTTGAGCCGGGAGATGAATCTCCTGAGTGATAGCTCGAGGCGATGGAGTTGCTCCTTGACCTGAACTCTTGCTGAACGATTGATTCCACGACATCCCGCTCATTTGCCAGCCCGGAGAGGACTCCACTCGATAACAAAGCCTCTCTTGCGTCCCTCAGGTTCATGTTCTTGCGCTTTAACATGTCCATGAACTCTTCTGGCCGATTCACTTGAGCCAAGTCTGCCCGCTGTTTTGCGGCTTTTTTGGCCGCCTCTTGCTGTGCTTTTCGTCCAGCTGCATGCTGCGCTACATAGAACGCCCGAAGCTGATCTCGTCCGCTTCGCCGTAGAGCGCTTAGTCGTTTCTCCCTGGCGTTATTCTTCCACCTATAGAAGTACTTGAGAGATAAGTTGTATGCCCGGAAGGTCTTCACTTCTTGGTTGATCCGCTCTTCCTCTTCCTTTTCCCGCTTCTCGGCAGACTGTTGTACAAATGCGTCGTACGTCTTTCTAAGTAAGCCGTCGATCATGAAAACTTGAAATTGCTCCAAGATGCCGTTATCGCCCTCTACAAACCACTTTGTAAAATCCCGCATCAGGTCTCTGGGGGGTGCATATAGTTTAGATTGTGGCTTTATAGCTTCTTTGGACAAATTAGCGTCCGTTGAAGATGACAAATTTTGTGTAGAAGGCGTGAACGAGAAGCCGATTGAAGTCTTCTCCGATGGAATGCTGGATGTTATTGTCTGAGGAAGGGTCGAAGTTGGCTGGGTCGAAGGAAAAGCTGGTTTCAATGTGGTTGAGGGTGAAATTACTGGCGAGAGAGTTTCATTGGTTACAGAGCCTGTCACTGCCTCTGGTCCAGAGAATATGGGCGGCTTCAAAGAATTCAAAATTGCTTCCGTTGAGTTGGTACTTGGTTTTGCCAAGTTGAAACCACTGAAGGGTGAGGATCCCGACTGAGAAGCTGGCGGTAAGGGTTTCTGCTCCAGAGTACTTGCCGGCTTGTCCTGCGCAGAAGAAGCCAGTGGAGATGCACCAGTGCCTTGTGAAATAGGACTTGTAAAGCTGGGTAGTGGTTTTGGCGCAGGTATCGGCGGGGGAGGCATAGAGAGTGACGGAGCTGGCTTTTCGCTGTTGAACGGATTACTGGAGGAGGCAGTTGGTCCTTGGTTGCTGTCCGGTTGAGCGGGCGCTGACGCAGAGGTCGGCATCGCACTCGGGAAAATAGGCTTATTATTTCCAAATACAGATTTCTTTGCTGACGTTTCCGGGCCCGTCGCGAAAGGATTTGACGTTGTCTGAGAGCCAGCTCCGAAAACTCCGGCCGCATTGGTCCCGTCGCTATCCTTCTTTGAACCGAAAATGGAGGTGGAGGTTCCGTTAGACTTAGGAAGGTTTGTAAACGGGCTACTAGAAGGGGCTGAAGACGAGGCAAATGGATTGTTCGATGTAGTTGCTTGTTCCGTGCTGCTAGGGGGAAACGTTGTTGAAGCTGAGAAACTGTCAGTTGCCCACTCAAAGAACTCTCTGATCTACAATATGCGTATTCGCGCGGCGGCTTACCTAGTTGGAAGCCAGACGTATTTGTGTTTGGTAGGCTTGAGCCACCAAATGACAATGAAGGAGCAGATGAGGCCGCAAAGGGGCTCCTTGTTGCGGTAGCAGATCCCCCGTACGCCGACTTGGATTGCGAGCTCGAATTACCATGCTGAACAAACAGGCTACCTTCAGATCCAAGTCCATTGGGCGTAAGTGCGGCTTTTGGATCCTCAAAAACAGTCCGATGGATTACCTCAGGGAGCGGCCGCGATGATCGCTTTCTCTCCACCATTTTTTGCGAGTACTGATGTTGGAGTCGGCGATGTGGGAGTGGCCGCCTGCCATCAAGAACTAGTACTTGTCGGTCAAGATCGGAAGGGTCCTCTGGGTTAGGTTCGAATTCCAGGTTGTGTAATTCGGCAAAGTCTATGACCTGTTGAACGGTGTCGAATTGAAGAAATTCGTTAAGCGCCGCTGCGGTCATGTCCTTGGCCGTGTCCTTGGGTCTAGAGAGCGCTCGTTTCACCGTCTGCAAGATTGACCTGCGAAGATGAGGGAAATGGCACTCGGCAAAGCAAGCCATTGTGTAGGACACCCTCGGATCTTGCACAATCCGGAAATAGGCTTGAAAGGCAGCTGACGCCGCTAATGAAGGTCCGTCCTTGAGTGGTCCATGGAAATCATGCGAATCCTGAAGAGCTTCTACCAGCGACACAGCTGTCCTGACATCATCAGAATCACGCCAGTGATGCGGTTTCCATTGCCGCTGAAGGGTCTCTAAAATGCTGGGGTCTCGTGCGTGAAACAAAAGATAGTAAGCTCGGAATTCGGACTCATTCTCGCACTTGATGCCTTGTTCACCACAATCGTCGTACACGTCTCGCAATGACAAGAGTGCTTTGCCTAGTTGTTCAAGCTCTTGTTGTTGTACAAAGTCCTCCGGGGCCTTTCCTTCCTGAGATAGGAGGTGCAGAGACGTAACATGAAATCTAGCGATATTTTCCAAAACGTAAACCTGCGTCTTTGTTTCGTCGTGTGTGAGCGAGGAGAAGAACGAAAAGTCTCGGCGGATAGCGCGCGTTCGATCCCAGAGGAAACCATGAACAACGGGCAGATTGCCATCGTTGCGCAAGAGGTCATCGAGAAGATAGTCCAGTGTTCTTCGAAGGGATGGCACGGACCGCACATCCATAGGCAGCGGTGCCTCTTGACCAGCAGCCGAGCGCGCCAATTTTTTTACCATCTTGCTTGTGTTTGCGAAAGTCGTCTTTGGGTCCTTTTCCGCATGGACAACGTCCAGCTCTGTTATTCGCGTAATCTTCTCAAACTCTGGGCACATGTCCTCGCAGATTCCCTTGAACTCTATGGCGTCGCTGAGAGCTTTTCGTTTTTCGGGGTCGTCGATTAGGCCGGCCTTGGTCAAAGATACTCTCACTTTTTTCCGATAGATCTCGTACTGTTCCCGGAATCTTGCCATGGCCTGCTTGTTGCTGGGATTTCCGGGCTGCGATGGCCAAGATGGGGGACTGGTTCCATCCTTTCTAAGCCTTTCGTAGACCTTTCTTGCTAATGGGTCTGCCGTATTGTAAGGAACAAATGTCGCCTCGTTCGCTACGTCTGAGGATGCGCTCGATGGCGATGTGGCCCGAGAGCCTTCGTCGTCCGACTTGTGGGCGCCGAGAAACCCATTTTTCTGGTCAGCATCATGGCGTCGAGGCTTCGCTTGACCATCTTTGCCGTGAGATTTCTTAGCAAAGCCATCGACTCGTCCTCGTTTTCCCTTCTGCTTGCCGCCGCCGTCACTCAATTTCGGGTCTTTCGTCTGGAAAGGATTGTTGGGTTTCCGTTTGTTGTGTTTTTGGTTGCTTGCACCATCACTACCAAATGGATTGCTCTCGCCTTTGGAGGGAGCGGCTGCAAATAGATTATGCACCGGCGCGGCACCGCGCGTGCCTTGGGCGAGGGACGCAAACATCTAGTTTGATGGTGCAACAAACGTCGCATCTAGCTATATAAGTGGTCTGCACATGAGGAGTCGTTTTGGGCGTCCGATCACAAATGCGTGAATGGCGGTAGGACGGATAAGACTGGAGTATGAAGAAGCTCGGAAGCTATTCGCAATCACAGTTTGGTAGCTGGAGCTTGCGCCTGTCGGTCTAGCTTGGCTCACGTGACGCGCGTCAACAACAACACATGTGAGCGCTGGTTTTTGAGTATGCTAGGCAAAAAAAAAAATGGTTGGATGATGATTTGGCTGTTTTTGTGTATTTGACTGGTCTGCTCAGAAGACTTGCTTTTTCCGTGACCAGGACGTTGCGCATGCTCGGACAGTAAACGGCAGTTGGCGACTGAGTGATGATATTCAGCTGGCATGCCCACCTTCATTGGTCTTCCCGCCGCCATCCCAGCCACCTCAATTTCTGCAACAATCAACAACTGAAAAAGAACTTCCTATGACTGCATTTTGGACCTTGTGGTTATATGCTACATATTGCGCTTTGAAGGTGCACCCCGGAATATTAGGCAAAAATTTCATCACGTCATAAGATTCTATCGACAAACATCAAGTCTATCATGTTCTGACGTTCCGACCCCGAATGCGCGCTGGCCCAAGCTCTCTACGTATTTCTTCCAATTGCTCAAGGCCAGTCTGGGCTTTCGATTTCTTGGACGTCCGCTTGCCTGGCTTTGTATAGCTTCCGAGGAAATCATCCAAGATGTTGTCAAAGTCCTTTCTCATGGGTCCGTCCACGGTTGACATTGTCAAGACTTGCGACACTGAAGCCATGTCGTCTTCATCGTCCTCATTGTACTTCTCCTCAATAATATCGAATCTAGCGTCTAGCAAATTCATTTGCTCTGTTCGGACCAGTGAGGACGAAGACATGGAAAAGCTGGAGGCGTTGGTCATGGCACCCTTTCTCTTCTTCCGTCGCCCACCGTTCGTTGTTGTGGTCCAGGTAGACTGAAGCTCTGATTGTGAAGGTGCGACCGGAGTTTTTCCTGACTTTTGCTCCTTCTTGAATTGCTTGAAATCTTCCATCCAGTCTTGCGACGACCCTACTTCAGGCTCGTCTCCCACCTTCACCAGCTCAGGAACTTCCTCTTTGTACTCCTTCGTAGGCTTGGCGGTATCGTCAGATTCCCAGCCTTCTTCATCATCGTGAAACTCGCCCTCTTCAAACTCGTACTCGTCAATCTCCTGTCCGTTCTTGGTAAGATGTTTAAAAATGTCGTCATCTTCATCGTCGACGTATGCCTCGTCCTCGAGTGCTTCAAGAACCTCTCTAAGTCGAGGGTCCATGTCGGGTTGAAACCCGGCAATAGCGTCGGGAATTTCCTGTTGTGCCTGGTATGTGGCCCTCGTCAGGTTCTTCGAGGGCAGTATTTCGTCGTCGAATAGATCCCCCGATTTCTGCTCCAGGTCCAGCTTCTTCAGTGCATCTTCTAGAGATTCTTTTTGTTTTCCTTTGCTCTTATCAGTAGCCTCGATGAAGACGACCTCGCCAGATCCGGAGTTCAGGTCGCGTAGATGTTGCATATAATCATACTCGGAATCGTCGAAGTAGACGCCATGACTGGCCGCTTCACCCTCATTAGCACGAATCTCAGCAGCTTCCGAACCGAACTCCGATGCCAAATCGTCAAGATGCTTCACTTTCGAGGATCCTGGTTTTGGCTGAGTCGGGTTCAACACCATGGATGGCGCATTTTCGTCGTGGATTAGAGGGTCATTTTGCGGTCGGTGGACCAGCGTAAAATGCTGGGCCGTCTTCTTGTCACTGTAGGTCACTGTCAGCAAGACAAAACAAGGACCGTATTGAGCATAGAGATCGCACATACATCCACTTTCCTCGAGGCATTTTGACGTTGCTTCTGAGATGTTGGACTGGAATTGCCTGGCTTGTTGGCCATAAAGGTGAAAAAGCACTGAGGGTCCGTAGCATTGGGCTGCAGTCACAAAAAATTTGGACCCTCGTTTCGCCACAGTGTGCGCCGCGATAGTACTGTACAAAACGCGGGCCCAATGGAGAAGCCATACAGTGTAAACATGAATCGCGGGCGCTGTCGAAAGAAAATTTGCCCCTCCATTGTGACGCATTAATCAGCCCGCACTGCGGGCAGTCAGAACAGCGTCGACTGAACCCAAACCTTGCATCCGAACGATCACCTACAAACATATATATACTGAAGTTGTGTTATTTGGCCGCGGAAACATTTATCTTCTTCTTCCCAATTCCTCAGAGAACCACGGCCCGACGGAGCCGCAACGACCAATATGGTTCTCGCAAAATCCAAGAAAAGCGTGGGGCTTGGCAATGCCCTGATGAACGATCGTTTTGGCAAAGGCAAAGGATCCGACAGAAAGCGAACCGCTGCTATCACAAGAACAAACCATGCCACCGGAGAGCAGTATCTTGTCAACGAAAAGCAAGATGCTGCGTGGGTTAAGATGCGCTCGGTTACAGAGCAAGGCGCCCTGGATGAGTTCTTGGCCACAGCCGAGCTGGCGGGCACTGACTTCACGGCTGAGAAAATGAACAACGTCAAGATCATTCACACAGATCAAAAAAACCCCTACCTACTTTCTGCAACTGAAGAGCGCGCTGTCCTCGGAAAGCATCGCCAGCACAGGAACCGACTTGCCGTCCCCAGACGGCCGAAGTGGGATTCTACCACCACCCCACAGGAGTTGGACGTTAAAGAGAGAGCAGCCTTCTTAAATTGGAGGCGGGATCTAGCAGAGTTGGAGGAGGACAACGATCTGCTGATGACGCCTTTCGAGAGAAACCTTGAGGTCTGGTGTCAACTGTGGAGAGTTATCGAGCGCTCTGATCTCATCGTCCAGATTGTCGATGCCAGAAATCCTTTACTTTTCCGATCAGAGGATCTCGAATCATACGTCAAGGAAATAGACCCCAAGAAAGAAAATCTCCTTCTAATCAACAAAGCCGATATGATGACTCCGTACCAGCGTAAAGCGTGGGCTCAACATCTCAAAAAGGCGGGCATTGCCTACAAATTCTTTTCAGCGCACTTGGCTAAGGAGATGATTGAAGCAATGGATCAACAGAGTGATTCCGAAGATGGCATTCCTCAACAACTATCTCGCGGGGCTGGCAAACAGCCAGCACGCGATACGGATTCATCTGAAGAGGACGACGAGGAAAGGGAGGATGGTGGAGCCCCAGCAGGTGATGATGAGGATGAGGATACTCAGATTCTTACAGTTGAAGAGCTGGAAGACATCTTTTTACAACACGTTCCGAAAGATGCTGGTAAGTCATTGCGTATTCTTTTTTTCTTTTTTTTTTGTGTCGTTCTGAAATCGCAAAACATTGACAAATGGATTTCCAGGCGCGGACCATAAACTGCAAGTAGGATTGGTCGGCTATCCCAATGTTGGAAAATCATCTACCATCAATGCCCTAATCGGTGCCAAGAAAGTATCTGTCTCATCTACTCCCGGAAAGACTAAGCATTTCCAGACAATTCATCTGAGCGAAAACGTCATTCTGTGCGATTGTCCTGGTCTTGTGTTCCCTAACTTCGCCTTTACCAAGGCGGACTTGGTCTGCAATGGTGTCTTGCCCATTGACCAGATGAGAGAGTTCAACGGCCCAGTTGGCCTTGTTGCACAGCGAATCCCACGAGCATTCTTAGAAGCCATCTACGGTATTCACATCAAGATGCGACCGCTCGAGGAGGGAGGCACTGGCGTACCCACGGCAGAGGAATTGCTTCGTGCGTATGCTAATGCCAGAGGATACTCTACCCAAGGTTTGGGTCAGCCTGATATTTCCAGGGCCTCACGATACGTTCTCAAAGATTATGTCAACGGCAAGCTCCTCTTCGTTCATCCACCGCCTGGAATCGACGATGCCACGGCCTTTAACCGCGAACTATATAGCGAAATTAACCTGCCCGAAAAGCGGAGAGCTGCTCTCGCGGCTGCCACCGAGAGTCTGTCTCTAGCCGACGACGAAAGCGCTACTGTGGACTCGGATATGGTGTCTATTCCCGCGGGTCCCAAGACACAGAAACTCGATTCTGGTTTCTTCCGTGGCAAGGGCTCGCAGGCCTACGTCAGCATGCCCTTCAACCATAAGTATACAGAGCAGGGCCTCGCGGCTGGTAAGATGCTCAGCGGTAGAAAAGCCCGCACGGCGATTGCCTTGGAGAATGGGATGGATCCCAAGGACGTGCAAATGGGGAGCAGTAAGAAGCATTTCAAGGGAGGCGCAAGAATGGGCAAAGGCAAGAAGGTAAGGACGCGGGCCGCAAAGGATCTGGATGACTAAATAGCATTGCATGAGTATATATGAAGAAAAGCATTTCCAAGTTTCCGCGTCTAACAAGGATATCTGCATACATCATCTACGATGCTCTTAGTCGAGTTTAGTTCAAAAGGCACCCGCGTAATGGCTACTATATGGTTATTCATTCTCATCATGTTAAACGCCTGACCTGACCTGAACATTAATATTTCACAACACGCTAGCAAACTCAATTACCCATGAGCAATCCTCGCTCATACAAGGCGCCAAAGTTCTTTCTGCGCAGATTTGAAGACAAAAACCTACGTCATTCGCCTCATAAGAAACGTAGCGCTCCTCTTAAAAAACAAAGGCGGCTGCCGGCCAACGTGCGTCAACAACAGCACGGCGAACCACACGAGACAAATCGTAGGCAACAGCCACGGACTAAGAAAGAAATCTTCCCCGCCATCCTTCATATTGAAAAACGTCACAAAACCCAAACCGGTCGCAATAAGCACGTTGATGAAGGTGCGAATAATGGGCCATGGCGTCCAGGGAGTTTCGTGCGATACGATGGTGAGGAAGGTCATGAACAAGAGGCAGCCCCCCGAGGCAACGTATCCGAAGAAGAACTAATAAGTCAGCCTTTATGGTGCTTTTCAAGAACGATCAGGTATTCTAAAAGTCAGAGAATAGGGAGGGCAACATACCAGTATTGACATCCGGTCCCAAGTCTGCATGTTAACACTCTCTGCAAAACCTCCACCATCAATGTCAATCGTCGTGTTCTTCTTCAAAGATCCAGACTCCAGCGCCTCGCGGACAAGATCAATATCGAATGTCGCGAACAAGCTGTTCTGCATGGCCATGTACAACACAGAAGAGATATTGTTCAGCAACTGGGTATAGTTGCTCAGGCGTGCGTCCATATTGTGCGACGCCCACGAGGGCCAATAAGAATCTGGAATAGATGATATGTTCTCGAGTGCTATTCCAATGGTGTCCTGAAATGCGCCATACTTGACTGGATAGTTATCAAAAAACTTATTAAGCTCGAAGGTGATGTTGTTTCGAACCAGGAGAGTCGTGGCGTTGGCGACGGCTTCATCGTCGTGTATGATCCACTTGTCATCGACGCCGTGGAGCATGACGTCGGCGATTTTGGACCAGAGGACGAATTGGGTGAACGCTTGCATGAAAAGCGTCATGGCGAGATGGAACGGGAAGTGGAGGAGCGTCCAGAGCTGTTGTCGGAATGGTCGCAGGTGTTTCGTCTTCATCCAGTCGAAGTAGATTAGGAAGACGAGGTATGTGGTGGCTGCGCCGGCGGTGACGACTCCAATGATGACGGGATCTAATACAAGATAGTGTTAGTTGCAGTTCTGAAAAAGGCACTTCAGTTCATTTGATGATGAAGAACAGGTCTGAAGTCTTGACAATGACAACCACCTTCTCCGACAGGACAACAATACCGTCACCAAGAATGATAATAGTCAGTAGACCCATACGATTCATGAGATGCGTCTTCTCGAAGCTCAGCGCCTTGCAGTACAGCGCCAAGCCAAGCGTCAGAAGCGCCTCCATCGCCACCACAACATACCATGTGACAAACACACGACTAACACGATGATTAAAGCGAAACGAAATACCCAGGTATATCAGCGCAGCGATGAAGTGTATCGATATCTGGGCGTAAAGCGCCCGCTGGATCTTTTGGAACTTGCGGACGTGCCATAGGATGCTGGCATATTCTGCTGCCAAGCAGAATCGAAAGACCATCAATATCATTGCTGGGAAGATCGGCAAGTAAGCTACCAGACTCTTCGCCCGACGGAAATAAAAAAATTTTCAGGGAAGATAACGTACACATGGTTTGCATAACTCCCGCGTGTTGCTCAGCGGGCTGAAAGTTGGGCGAGACAACAGCGAAACCAACCATGACACCGAGGTGCACGGCACGAGCGCATCGTTCTAGATCAGTGAGTTGCAGTCCTTTGCCTCCGTGAGAAATAACGAACATACCAAAGATGCTGTCCGTGACGAAGCGAACATCGTACAACCCGACTGCGAGCCATGTGAACCACATCACACTGCAAAACAGTCAGCCTCTTAACGCTCTGGCTTGTCTAGTTCCTGTACGTTTGAGTCTTTACTGGTAACCAACCTGAAATACCCCACAAAAGCCTTTATCTTTTCGCCATCGTTGACAGACTGCGTCTTGGCAAAGACTGTGTAATTTGCCGCAAAGAAGAGATCGAAGAATATCTCCAGTTTGCTCGCCTCTTCTCGCTATTCGCCGAGTTGCGCGTTAGTCCGATCATCAAGTAAAATGGTTGGGTGATAAGACATGTCGTTTTTGAGCGGATGTCATTTGGCTTACCCTTTGAAAGACAGGATCGCTGCTGGTATACCGAGCACCAAGATGATTCAAATCCGGCTCATCGAGCTCATCTGCACGAGTCACGACAGGGCTCTTCAGGAGCTGCAGTTTCTCTGGAGCAGTAGCCTCCAGTTCGTCAGTTGTCTTGTCGTCCAATTTATCCGCCATCACGAAAGAACAGTGAATGACAAAAGCTTATCGGGTCAAGAATACTAACTCAGAGAGAGGCTGTACTTGAGTTAAAAAAGAGCCCCGATGAACAAGTTAAGGAGGTTTTTCCATACGTCGCCCGACAAGGGTACAGGAAGCTCTCACGTCTCCACCACGCAACACCATGACTCCAGGCACGACAAGGATGGATGCTGGTTTGTTTGAATTGGGAAGTGCATCCGTCTGTTACACCCGAATATTGGTACACAGCGTCATGGGGGGTAACACAAAGTGGTCTATCAAGGTTGGTTTACGAGGGTAGGTGGTTGGCTTTGCACAAGGGAGGTTGGTCACAGATTTTTTTCTCTGGAAGTGATTGAACTTCAAATATACTAGGCATGATGATTTGTACTTGGAACAATCAGCAGAGCTTGATTCGTCCCGTTTCCAGTGTCCGATAGCCGGGAGACAGATGCCAAGGAATCCCATTTAGGACGATCAGATTGGCGCAGAACCACGGACAAGAACCATCAATGTTCCTACGAGACCGTACTGAGTCGTTTGTCGTTCTTCAGGGGCCGCCTGCCGAGCACCACCACAAACGGCAGTTGGTCAGGTCAAGACGAGTTTCACAGGGGTTGCCATCAAAACAAGCAACTCGTCAGTCTCAAACCCCCACGCGTGTCCCCCGTCGCAATAGGCAGGCTGCCGATGCAAGGCCATCAATGCGAGGGCACATTCTGGCATCCACAAGCCGCTAGCCAATTGCCGTTGCCGTCTCTCGTGGATCACAGCCCAAGCTGGGAACTGTAAGGGCCTGGGTTGCGTGTCGTGGATGGCAAGGTAATTGAATTGATACGTGGGCAGCTCGGACTTGGACCCGCAGGCTGGAACTGGGCGTCGCTCTGGTAAATTCTCCTAGGGCTGAGATGTGATGGCCTGACTTTTTGGGCCACGCAGGACTGATCAAACGAAATAAATGTGATTCAAAAACGTGATGGAGACGAGGCAAAGTCACGTTTTCGGATAAACACCCGATGGACATCAGGTACGTAGCTGCGATGATTGGTTTGGGTTGGGCGATTGGACAATTGGGCCAGGTGAGGTCAAGCATGGTTGAGCCTGGGCGGGAGTTGCCGTCTAAGCATGTCTCGTTCCTGTCATTTTATTCTGTCTGTGTTACAAATACACTTGGAGCCGAGAACCATCTCTGAAGACCGCATGCACAGCTTCGCATCTGATTTGCCTTCTCGAGTCTATTTTGACCTACCAAATACATCCTTCTCGTCAGTGCAATTGATAATCAATCCCATTGTGGAGTTAAACGGAGCATCAAAGCAAACCCATGCAGGCCGTTAACTGCTGGGCCAAAGTCCGACCATAACGCCGGAGACAAATTTCCAATCCGCAATTTCATCTTCCAGCCATTGCAATCCCCCATCGAAATGCAACTCGTCGCACACAACTTTGCAATCCCCGCATCGCAGCCTCAATCTCACTCCGCATTCTCACTCACTCCATTACAAATCCCCTCCACAAGCCTCAATGTCCGCTGCCCTTTTCAAGCCCGTTATCTTATGTGACCAGAACTGGGCTACCATGACGTATACCTGTCTGTCTGACAGCCATGCAACGCAATGCAATGCAATGCTTACAACACACATGCTTATCGTAAAGTATAAAATCATAATTCGTCCTCCTTAAATCCAATTATCCAGAATCGTAGAACCATCAGCCATCACCAACTTACACACACCACTCATCGTCATCAACCTCCCGGTCACCACAACATCAATAAACTCCGATATACACCCAACCTCACCACCAATTTCACACATCATGTCCAAAATCCTAGCCGTCTTCGGCGCAACAGGCACCCAAGGCTCCTCGGTAATAAACCACGTCCTCAACAGCCCCCTGTCCAACCAATTCTCCATCCGCGCCATCACGCGCGACACCACCTCCGACTACTCTTCCAAGAAGCTCGCCGCGCAAAACATATCCGTCGTCCAAGCCGATGTAGCAGACCCAGCATCTCTGCGCGCCGCCCTCTCAGGCGTGCACACCGTCTTCGCCATGACGACACCATCATTCAGTCCCATGGCGCTCGAGGACGAAATCCGCGCCGCGAGCAACATTGCTGACGCCGCCGTGGCCCAGGGCGTGCAGTACTTCATATTCAGCACGCTTCCCAACGTAACGGAGATCAGCGGCGGGAAGCACACCAAGGTCACGGCGTTTGATGCGAAAGCCCAAGCGGAGAAATACATTCGTTCCCTACCGATTAAATCGGCGTTTGTATCACCCGGTTTCTTCATGGAGAATTTCCACACGCAACCTTTCTTGAATCCCAGGCGGGAAGCGAGCGGGAAGTTGGTGCTGAAGAGGAATGTCCCGCCCGAGAGCTACATGCCGTGGATTGCGGCCAAGGAAGACCTAGGCAAGTTCGTCGCGGCCATCTTGGAAGAACCGGATACGTATGAGGATGTCGTGCTGTGTGCGTCGGAGAAGTGCTATACTTGGTCGGAGCTGGCGGCGATACTGACCAAGGCCGCCGGGGAAGAAGTAGAATTTAGAGAGGTTTCGGATGAGGAGTTTATCAAGGAGTTGCCTTTTGCGGCCGAGCTGTTCGCCGATGTGTATGCTTATCAGGGGACGTTTGGAAACTACGGCAAGGATAGTAGGGAGTTGGTTGCTTGGGCCGCCGAGAGAGCGAGGGGCAAGTTGACTACCTTGGAGGAGTACTTGGCCAAGAATCCTGTCAAGTTTGACTAGGCCTGTAATTTCTATCATTAAGAAACATTTAGATGGAGCATAGGTGCTGGTGCTGTGGCTTTAACATCATGAATGCGCATTTGTTGATATGAAAACTTAGTTGAATCAAATGAATCAAAACGCCGGCGTATTCGCTAGAGTGTATCCGACCAAACGAGTCGAAATGAATGGCACCCTTCGTGGCTTCACGCACGATAGCAGAATCTATCCTGTCTAGAAAGTATATACATCGCTGGTTTATATGCCGTAGATTCCCGTCCAGATGCATTAGTCGAATAATTAAAAATATCCCAAACTCCTTGCCCAAAACAAAATCCCCACTTCTACCCGGAGTTATCGGCTGAGACATTGCCAGACGTCTCGCTGGACTCGCTTTCCTTCCTCTCCTTTGGAACCTTCTTCGCCTTGCGATGGCGGTTCCATGCACAGAATATGCATGCTGCACAACCCGTGACCACCGTGACCATGGCGCTGATGACACCCCATAGCAGGTGCGAATTGCCGCCCTCGACGAAACTATCTCTCCGGACTTGGAATACTGTTCGAACTGCTGCGTGGTCTGACGGCCACTCGTTCTCGTAGTGATCGGGCTGTGCTCTGGGTTGGCCCACAACGATAGCTTCCGACGACAGCGTCTTGAGGCCCTTGTGATAGATGAAATCGATGCGATCCTTTTGTTCGCGTCGACCTTCATTCTCCAAGTAGATCGGCGACCATGTGAAACCAGGCTCGGCAAGGGGGTCAGGGTGCATTTCCCTGAATGAGTCGATCAACCCTGCGTTGACCGGATGTCGAGAGGTCGGCCAGGGGAAGTATCCAGTTCCGTAGTGAAGCTTCTTGGTAGCATTCGTCCAGTCCAGATGCGACGGCGCGTTGAAGTCGCCGGTGAAGATGACGGGGTACTGGTGAGGGTTGAGTAATTGATCGTGCATGTTCTTTACAATATTCTTAATTTGTGGCGTACGTCTCGACTTTTCTTCGTTCTCCAACACCTGCTCTTCTTTCAGGTGGTCATAACAGAAATCTTAAGGGCCGTATGGCGTGTACCCTAGGTGGCAGTTCCAGAGGTTGACCTCATGCGCTTCATCCAAGGCGATGCGGACCGAACCAGCCGCCTCAATCGGGTCATTGATCTTCACCATTGGGTAGCGAGAAATAATGCCCACGTCGTTGCCTTGCCAGTAGTCCCAGCCCAGGGCCTTGCCGAGGCGGATAGAATGACCGCCCGTACTCTCTTGAAGACCGACGATATCGGCGCCGCTATTGGCAATGAAGCGCACCTGTTTGGCATGGTAGTTCTTGATTTGAGTGCCGCCAAACCAGAGATTGAATGACAACACAGCCAGCTCTTCTACCAAGGGCTTGTCATTTGGGACAACCGGAATTGTAACTCGCATTACCGCTGTGGATCCATCCGACGCAAGCGCCTCGACAGTAAACGTGGTGTTCACGGCCGTATCCGGCGGGGTTCCAGTAATGATTCCATCAGTTGACACGTTGACCCAGCCATTTGTCTGTGCATCGGTAGAATTCAGGTCCTTCGTCTTGGCAAACTTGCTGTTCCCATCTGGCGGGTTGTCAAGCATATCACTGATGAGAGCCTCGAACGGTTCGCCTTGGCGGGCATTATGAGTTCTCAGAGCATCTGTAATAAAAGCAAGTTTTCCTTCTCCGGGGTTGAAAACATCTACGGAGTTAACTAGCCACTTGTACTCGCCTTTGGCAAGGAAGAAGGCCTTGTAAGCCAAACCAGGCTGCAACTTGGTTGTGTTGACCTTTACCGTTCCACTCTCGTCCGGAGCATAGGCCCATTCCAAGGAGTCCTCAATATGTCTCTGCGAATCCGGTCCGCCGCCGAACGAATGATAGATTCCGATCCAGTTTTGCGAGTCGGCATGAGGGGTATTGTAGTCGAACGTGAGCGCAGGCTCACCCTTCTTGACAGATATGGAGCCCCAAGGACCGGAAACCTTGAACTCAACCGGTTGGGCCAGCCACTTGTAGCCCTCGTTTGCAAGAAAATAGGCCTTGTACTGCCCAGGAGGCAAGTTGAAGGTGGGGATCTCCACGGCACCCTCTGCATCAGGAGCGTAGTCCCATGATAATGAGTCCTGATTGTGTTTTTCGTTGTCCGGCCCGCCGCCGTTGGACGAGTAGATGCCGATCCAGTTCTTATTAGGGTTCTTGGTCGAGTACGTGAAAGACTGGTTGAATGCTTTGCTGCTTGGCGCCAAGGAAAGCGATCCAGATGTTGCAGCCCTCGCCAGATGTGTCACCTCTTTGATGCCGCTTTTCTCATCCATCTGTGGCGAATGACGAGCAACGTCTCTGTGGGACGTTGATTGACCGACGGCGGCGGAAAGGGCGTTTCGATATCGTGCCTCGCGGCTCTCTGGAACAAGACCCAGCGAGAGGCTGACTATAGTCGCTTGTATGAGCAATTGGAACCTCATGATGGGCAACCACGACAATGACCAAGAAGCAACAATTGCGACAATGACATGCCTGGTAAGGGAAAGAAAAGAGACAAGGAAAAGAGAGATATAATGGAAAGGAAGGGACAAAAAAAAACCCTTCTCCTTGACAATGATATCACAAGCCTCAGACCAGTGCGCCCAGGTGTCAGATGATATGGGCCCAACGGAAAGGGAATCATCCACGTTCCCTCGTGCTCAACCACTTTGTAGCGCCGAGTACTGAATGCCCCCGTCTCATCCTTGCTCCC
>AFRD01000424.1:0-30294 GCA_000222875.2 Periglandula ipomoeae IasaF13
CAGACCAAAAGAATCAGCGCTGGACCCACTCAGTGTGCGATTTGGTGAGCGCCAGCACACGCCCGATTGGGAAGGCGGAAACATGCTGCCTCAGCACAATGGCAGCCAGCTTTATCCATGGATCGATTAATGCTTTTGTGCTACTCCAAAAAACCTGTTTATTGGGGTCGTTGCAGAGTGTCAATGTGTCCATCGCTGCACCTTGAAACTCGCGCACGTCTGCACCTGGGATTGGCCTGAAGGCGGCTCCAACGCGCGAATTTTGGGTTTCCTTTGCCAGCGGGACCGCCCGGAGCCAGGTGCGCGATTGGCGGTAAAGGTCGGGATTCAAATGGCTCACGACTGTCAAACAGCTCAGCGACGCATACATGTATGTGGTAATCTGGCCGGGATGAGAGACTGGTGTATCCCTGCCTACCTTTTTATGATCTGATTTCACACTCTTGCAGTAGAGTTTGTGATTGGAAGTCGTCTTTCGACCTGTTTATGTCTTTTCCTCCTTTTCTTTATCATCATATGGGCTTTACAGGACCCTCGCGACATGGGATCAGGCGCACGATGGACTTTTTTTCTTTTTTTGTTATCATGGCGATGCGAGGCATGGAGTCGGGCATTTCACAAACAAGCGGTCTAGCATTTCAGGATACCTCTCATTGAAATTTTTTTTCTCTCTATTCAAGTCAACGGGTCTGGTGCCTGGTGTCTTATCCGTGTCACCTACCGCGCTTGGACACGTCGGCATATTTTAAGCGTATGCAATGCAGGCGCGGTCCGAGATGCAAGGCTGCCCAATGACTCGGGCTTTCATTCAAAGCGCTGTACTGTATTTTTACTCCGATATCTAGGATTATTATTGTAAGTAGGACGCCGCGAGGCACATAGTACCATAATACAGTAGCATAGCCTACGTGGCAATCAGGACTTTTACACCTCAAAGGATTCGACTTGACTCGTTTCATCTTCGTGCTTATCATAGATCTGACATTTGGAAGCGGGGTCGATGGGAAATTTTTCACATTGTCACTTGCCTTTTGGAGAAAATGCGCGACGACCCTTAGATTGCGGGCGGGAAAGGGTCCAAGGGGTTTTTTTCTTCGTGGGCTTTTTTTTTACCAATTTGTCTGATGGGACTTTTTTTTTATGCCGATCTGTAATTATGTGGGGATTGGCGGTGAGATTTTAGGGCTGGGTGATTGATTGTCCAGGCGATGGGATTGTCGAGAGTGCCATTGCGAGAAGTGCGATTAGCAGGGATGGTATTATGATCGGAGTGGATTGTGTTATGCATTGTACTGTACAGTACATTGTGCTGCTGTAGAATTGTCGAAGTTGTGCGATGGTGAAGATGGGATCGTACGCCCATCTGTGATGTGTCATGATCACGACACGCAATAGCGAGTAGAATTGTAGCAGAACAAATTACAAGATAGAGTTCGTGGCGAGGCAACTATAGGTGTTTTACGCCTGGTAGCACAAAAGTCCTCGGATGGCCGGTAGAATAGTTCGTTGATGGTGGGATGCTTCGGTGGTTTTATGCCGTGGAACAGCGTGGATGAGGCTTCGACGAGCATTGGTTCGGCGTTTGTGATGGTTCTGAAATGCGCTCGAATGAAATGCTTGAGAACTTGAGACGCGGGGACAAATTTAAGGAACGTGACTGATTGGGTGTGCGAGCTGATTTACTGTGATGCGGCTGTATGAGGTGGTGATGTGAGGCGGGCAGGATGCTTTTGGGAGCGGGTTAACGATACTGGGCTTGGGCTTAGTTGGCGTGACGACGTTCCTTGTTTTCACTTGTGGGCTCATTATATGACTTGTCCTTGTTATATGAGGGTATTTTATATTTTGGGACGGATACATGGCTTTGTCGTTCGTCGATCCATGGCTTTTACGTTTGGAGGCAAGGTGAAGTTGTTCTTCCTGTGCGAACAGATAGGGTGGCGATTTGTCCATATGCACATGATCTATACTTTTGGCTTGACAGTGCTATAATGTGGACATTCTAGTCCTACGATCAGACTTGGTATCGATTCTTTGCACAACGGTCTATGGTTAAGCAAATTGTCACAATGACTTATGGAGGAGTGTTGAACGCGTGACTTGGTGTGAAGACGGAAGCTCCAAAGGCATCGCGCCCGTAGCCACCACTGCTGGAGTTTCATTTAATCTGGTGCTCGAGAATGAGCTACGCTTACTTTGTAGCGTTTTATTGGCCAATCAGAGTAGGCAATCATACAGCCACCCGCTATGATTCATGATGGACAACTACACTTCATCATGGCCACTTTGGTATGTCCTCGACCAATATTCCATCTTCCGAGTATCAGCGTCACTAGAAGCAACAAGCTCACCTTCCGAATTACCAACCAAATACCGGAAGATGTAGTCAACAAGAACAAGGTTACCTACATTGAGCTCTATCCGTGTTTCCACCGAAAACATGTACAAATGTCCCAGTGACCTGCGATTATAAGGCGATTTGTCTCGTCCAGCTTGTACATACGACCATACCTACCAGAAAGTACGGGATCCCGTCCGCTCTCCCATAGTCAAGCTGGTAAGGGGCAGATTAGTAGTTGGGTCGCTGACGACCAGCGAACACCGGCTGTTGTATGTGTTCATTTTTTTAATGTTTTGTGGCATTATTCTCTTATTTTTTGCGTTGAGTTTGTGCTTGAATCATTTCGCTAAGACGTGGTGGAGTTCGGCGCTGTTTTGGCCCCACATGCATTTTTGGGTAGTTGCCACTCGCGCCACTAGGATTTCGGGCGGTGCAGGGAATTTTACGACATGTGTACTTCATTTTTGCTGCGGTAATTGTTCTGTACGAACAAGTTGTTTGAAGACAGATAACACGAACATCGATTCTTGTAGAGACTCGTGAATTTTCAGTTGCTTCGCAGCCCTCGCGTTGAGTGGGAGTGTCGTGCGCAGGTGCATGACGGGGAATCTGTCGCCGGAATCATCGCCGTGATCAATTTAGGGTATTATACGGGCATGTAAATGGTTGACGGAGTTTGACTCAAGAGGAGTCTCTTTACTTTCGATAGCATATCATTTTGGCCGCTCGAGTATCGTAGACATTCCAGCTCGGTATTCTGTCACAGCGGCAGTCATTCCTACCGCCCTCAACTCAATCAAGGATTGCAAAGCCTCGCATCGCTCCGTCGTGTTTCACTCGCCGTCTTCATCCCGCAACAGACCCGAGTGCTTCAACGAGGCAGACGCAGCATCATCATGACCATTCTTTTCAGTCAATGTAAGTGGGTTTTCTCCGTCTTCGTCCGTGGTGCTGGCGTCGAGAAGAGGCGATCGCGAAAGCAGGACGTGAACTGCATCAATATGTCCAGACATCGAGGCACAGTGCGAGGCCGTCTGGCCATTTCCATCTTGCAAATCGACATTCACTGCTTTGCATCGCAGCAGTCTCTCCAGAACTTTGACGTGGCCATCCGTAGCTGCAATATGCATTACACCATCGCCGTAATCGTCCAGAACAACAGGGTTAGCACCATGCTCCAGCAGAGCCTCAATCACTTCCTAGTGTCCATTTTCCGCCGCATGATAGAGAGCTGGGCCGCCGTCGATGCCAGCTCCCTTTCCGAGCAAGTACTCGACGAATTAACCAGCTTCTTGAATTCCATCCCCATGCCCTTCACTGAGAGTTTGTCGAAGCTGTGCTCACTCCGTTTGTTGAGACTGGCCCATAAAATTTGGCTTCGTTCTCGCTGATGATCATTTGGCCCTATCTGTTCGGATCCATGAACACGAGATGAGCCAGGTAAATCGCGCTCGATTGGTTCTTGCCACATGCCGTTGCTATGTCTACTTATAGACGAATTTGCATGATACAGAAGTATTTTAAGCATGGGAAGTGTCTGACTATTCATGAATTACATAGATATCTGTGAGAGCTTGGTGAAGTGGCTATTATTGTTCTTGAGCAACTCAGATGGCTTCCCGTACTCCACGACCCGCCCGCCATCCAGCACCAATACCTTGTCAAAGTCATGAAGGCTTGATAATCTATGCGCGATCATAATAATTGTATGCTTGCTAAACTCTTCGCGAATAACACGCTGCATCTTCGCTTCTGTCTCCATGTCCACACTGCACAAGTCAGCTTCGTCAATGATCTCACGCGGGCTGAGCACATACCTGCTTGTAGGCTCATCAAGCACGAGAACCTTGCCGGGTTTAAGAATAGCTCGGGCTAGACAGAATAACTGCCTCTGGCCGTGAGATAAACTCTCCTCGTCAATGACAGTGTCGAGTACTTCACTCGCACTGCCAGCTTTGTTTGCTTTGGCTGACAAAAGTGTCCAAAGCTCGACTTTCTCAAGGGCTTTGATGATGTCCTCATCTTTCAAAATGCCCAGAGGGTCCATGTTGGCTCGAACAGAAGCTGGAAGTAGGAGGGAATCCTGTGTTAGGCAGCCCAAACGCTCTCGCACGATTGAGCCGCGTACAGTGGTCAGGTCGATTCCGTCAATATATATGGTGCCAGACACGACATCAATCATGCGCATCAGCGCCAAGGTTAGTGAACTTTTGCCGCTTCGTGCCGTTAGCGAGCAGTCATTGAGCAGAGGGACAGAGGTTGCGTTCTAACCTTCCTGTTCGTCCTACGACGCCAATTTTCTCTCCGGCTTCAATCGTAGCCGTGACATTGGTCAGAATTGGTGATTCCCCAGGACTGCAGGTATTAGTTTACTATGGTTTAAGAGGGCGGGCAGAAATTTACCTGTAAGCAGCTGATAAACCTTGGAATCTCACAACGCCAAGCCAAGGCCATGAAAGATCAGGGCTATCGTTCTCGCCAGATGATTCCTCGACCGGCGTGTTCTCATAAAAATCTTTGATGCGCGCAATGGCACCGAAGGACGTCTCGAGTGATGTCCATGCCTGCACTAAGTTCGTCAATGCATGCGACAGCTGCATCATGCTTACAAGTGCAATGCCCAGCGCACCACCATTGAGCTTAGAGCGAAGTGCAACTGCTAGTCCTACTAGCAATACTGCCATGGCAGCAACAACAAGGTCGAGGACCAATACCAGCCACTGTTGGATACACAGTAATAGATATGCCGGCTTTTGCGACGTGTATATAAGGCTCCTCGTCTTCTTCCTATAGGCCTCGGTCCAGCCAAAGGAACGGATAGTAACTAGACCACTGAGTGTCTCAATAAAGTGAGTCACTACAGGCGCATTGGCCTCAATCCTAACGACAGTTAGTATAGCTCTTTGGTTTTGGTGAGCAGACGCATGCGAGTAACCGCAACTGCCGGCTGGTGTTGAGGTAGAACCGCTGAACGAGATATAGAACCCCTACGACTACTGGTAATATAGCTGCAAAGTAACTTGTTGCATTAATCGAGAGGGCCACAACAACAACACAAGCACCAAGTTCTACAAATCTTCTCATTAGGTATGTTCAAGAACGTCTCCTGGAGATTACTCACGTAGTACAACATTGATGATGGTTCCAGGAATTGCTAATTCAGAGAGATTCAAATCGCGGGTGAATCTGTAGCTTTCAAGGTCAGCAGCTTGTCTAGACCGTAGAAGTGTAGGAGTTGCAACCTGTTGATAATTTCGCCGGTCTCAGTTGCAGAAATATATGAGAGAGGTGCCCTGAAAGGAGTAAGTAGCCGTCTACCAGTGAGGTTCATCAATCCTACCTCATCGCTGCGTTGAGCAATCTCTTATGCAAGACGGAGCAGCCTCTGGGCGCGAGGTACACAAACAGATAGCCTAAAGAGAGAATCTGGAAACAGCCCTTGGCAATACTCAAAAACGTGTACATACCGAGCCAGTAGCCGAGATGCGGCTCATGCCCTTGCTGGTTGCTTGATGCCCACCAATTAATCCACACGCTTAGCATAGCATCGCAGGTTGAATTGCAAGCCGCAAATGCGAGGAAAAGACCGGTGCGCCAAGTACCTAGCACATCCAAGAAATAAAACTTGTAAGTCTTCCAGTCTCCCTTCTTACGCTGCTGAGTCAAAATCTTCGGTTTCTCTGCTCCGCTCTCAGTAGATGATCCCTTTCCATCATTTGAGTCAGATGCCTCATTCTCTTCCTGAGGAAGACCAGCCAGCTTATCGTTAAATTGGTCTGAGACAAACATGTCTTTATACTTTCCTTGGGCGATAATACGGCCACTATTGTCTAGGGCGATGACCATATCAGCGATAGACAGATGCTTAACCGAGTGTATTGCCAGGATGACTGGTGTTCTTGTCTTCGCAAACAGTCCACTGGCTGAGAAGACTCGGCGCACCACAATCTTTTCGGTGTCAGCATCCAGGCCGCTCAGAACATCATCACAGATGGCTATATCGCATCTGGAGTACACGGCGCGTGCGAGTGATAGCCTTTGCTTTTGACCTCCGCTGAGTTTCATTCTCTTGCTTCCGACAAGAGTCGCATCGCCATCTGTGAGGCGCTGGATATCGATATCCAAAACACATGCCTGTATGACAGTGTGATACCATCCCTCTTCGAAGGGTTCGCCAGCCAAGATATTGTCTCGAATTGATCCATTTATAATCCATGGGGTTTGATCGCAGTATGCGATTTTTGTCGAGGCGACTGAGACCACTCCATTATGTGCAGTCGTCTCCCCAAGCAGGCCGCGGAGCATGGTAGACTTCCCGCACCCAACTGGTCCAATGACCATTGTCAATTTTGCGTCGTTGCGCACAGTGATGTTGATGTCCTTCACAATTTCAGGCGCCGAATCTGACCATCCGAACGCGCCATCGGTGACAAGGAAGTTGGTGTCATGACTTGCTTGACGAAGAGAGCTTAGTTCAATGAATCTGGAGGCCTCGGAAGATGTCGATTGAACCGCTTCAATAGGACACCCTGCCACCCGCCTTTTATCTTGCCGCGGAGTCTCCATGAGGAACTTCTGAATCTTGTCGAAGAAGCTTATGGATGCCCAACCGGCTGTGATAGCATAGGACAATTGGCTAAGAGGAGTGTCAATCAGGTTCAACAGCGATAGTGATGTGATTGCTTGCGAAACGGAGAGTCCTCCACCGCTTAGCTTGGCTACGATACCACACGCAGCGAACAGAGCCAGTGGGTTCGTCCAGCCCGGCATATTTGCTATCAGCGTTAGATTTCGCAACTCAAGAATCGGAAGGATTGGTCAGTTCACTAGCTTACACACGGCAATCCCGAGCGTGGAAATGATTTCGGAGCGTCTGAAGCTTTTCATCTCAATATCCCTCATAGCCTGTATATTGGATGACATTTGGTCTGTTAAGCCAAGCATTTTGATGTTTCGCAGTGAACCGAGAATATTTGTCGAATAATTAACACGCCGTTGGGTGTCTTTGATCCATGCCGATTGTCGGGGCGAAACAAAACGCGTGACAATACTTGAGAGCCCGGTGGTAACTTCCAACGTTCAGCCAGGTGCTGCTACAACATTTCAGGGATCAATCACTTACGGAGCAGGATCAAAATCGGCGCCACGCACACCGCCCCAAGTTGCCAATACAGTAGGTATATAGCAATTCCGAGCTGCACGATCGCAGGCACCACATCTACCAGTATGAAGTGGTAGTTAGTCGAGATGCGTTTTGCGTCCGTTCCCATCAGAGTCAAGGCAGCAGATATGTTGTGATAAGAAACGACGGTCGAATGGACTTGACATGCTCCAAGTGTGAGAGAAATCCAAGGCCGATACCTAGAAGCAGCGATACCGCAGCCGAGGTGACTACCAAGTTGTTGCGCTGATGGCCCTTGGCGATGGTAACCAGTAGCCCCAGTTGAAGGAAAGTATACAGCGCAACGGCGGTCAGTTTGTATAGGTAGACAGCATTGCGCTTCAGTCTGATCTTACCGCGGATGAAGGTGATGACTTGAAAGGGCGCCAGCAGCAGAAAACACGTGGCCGGCAAGATGGCAAAGATAGCTTCTTCAAAGAGGACTTGGCCGAGTTAGCACACATGCGTAGAGACAGTAACCGCAACGACAACTATACCTGTAAAGTCAAAACCTCCCCCACATTCGGCAGACTTAACAACAGGGCCAAACGAGCCATCGCCACACGCTAATTGTTGTGTTGAATTCATCTCGTCTGCTTGTGTCGAACGTAACCTGAAGACTAAACATCACCAATGGCAGTGCAAGAAAGAACTGTACTGTTACCGCCAGAGTTTGTCGATGACTAGTCTCCGAGTCAGAGGGCGATTTATGTCTCTTTGGCAGCCACCTGTCTGTTGGTTGGTTCTCCCGCGGTCTGTTGGCCATGCATGTGTAGCCTAACCTTTTCAGGCAGGTGCAAAGATGCGTAGAGGTTCATTGGATTCGTAATGAGCCCCGTCCGCCCGTGCATCTCTCCCTTGAAGATTCGGCAGCATGGGCCGGGTAGCCGGGGGGCGGGATTTCACAGGCTACTCGACCAACGCCTGATGCTGGTTCGGCGCATCGTGGCCCTAACAACGCCAGGTAAGATCCTGGGTGAGTTGATCCTGCTCCGTTGCAAAGCCTCCTTAACAAAAGCGCTTACTCGGACCTCATAGCGTCTCTCGTAACCAAGCAGCTGTGGGTATTGGCACGCTCGGGCTGGTTTCTGACTTCGGGGGCTTTTCTCGCCAAAGGCAAGCTGCTAGATTGCCTCTGCTTGGCCGAGCGAGATGAGAAACGCCTGTTTGACAGAGTCATGGAATGTCTTGGGAATAACACAGATAAGAAGAACTTCGTAATCCTTGAAAGGGAAACCGTCCATCATGTCATCTGTGAGGGTTGTACATTGATGCTGCAGATCATGATGGCAAGATACTGACAATGGTGGAAACGAGACTAGACATGCTCTCTCGCAAATCTCAATGATTGCATGTGCCTTTTTTAAAGCCAGTTGAGATATTCTACGATCGCCATTGGACGCGGCTCTTTAATGTATGCAAGAGATAGCTCAATGCGCGAGAAACCTTTGCAAATGCAGCTGCCTGCTTCTAACAGCAAAATCGCTCAAAAAGAAGCGTCAACCAACATCAAGTCTTGACATCGCTTGCATTTCGACCTCGTTGCCTTGCCAGCCGTATGCCGTCCCTAGTAAGCGACAATTCCGGTGCCTAACAAGGCCTATCAGCATGACGCGTACCATCACATTGCGGGGAACGTCTAATTAATACAAAAGAGACGAGAATAGAAAAGTTTCTTGAGAGCAACAATTTCAAATCCAATCGCAGGTCGGACTTGCACGGTTATCGATCACAATGGCATCCACTTCGCCTCTGTTCCTCACGGCGCAGGAGCTCGCAAGTCAGCTCTCCGCCAACCAGACCACTAGCGTCAACATCGCGGGCGCCTTTCTCGACCAAATTGCAAGTCACAATCACAGCGGCAAGCACCTCAATGCTTTAATTTCAGTGGCTCCGAGAGAAAGTGTTCTCAAACAGGCGGCTGCTTTAGACGAGGAGCGAGCAAATGGCCGATTGAGGAGCGCTTTGCATGGACTTCCAATCATTGTAAAAGATGCGTTTCTGACGGACGAAACGTTTGGTATGCCTACGAGTGCTGGCGCAGCAGTTTTTGCGACGATGCGGCCTACGGGAAATGCTATCGTGATACAAAGAGTGAGTTCTCGTGTCATAAGTTTTTACGTACCCCGCTGATTATGAAAGCTGCTTGATGCCGGACTTATTATTTTGGGCAAAGGAAATATGACGGTATGTTGAGGACCCAATTTTGAACCTGTGTGCTATTCTGACCGTGTGCAGGAGTATTCTGGAATGAAGTACGATGCTCCCTTAATCACAAAACCAAGCTTGTCGTTAATTGTCTTTTCGGTTTTACCAGGTCTGAAGACACTCTAGTTGGCTGGTCTGCGCAGGGCGGCATTACGCTTTCTGCATATCGTCGCAAGGACCTCAAGGAAGAAGACCAACCAGTGAGTTTTCACGCTACTCCGAGTGATACCCAAGCTTACTCCTTGAAAACAGACGTCTGGTGGTTGATCAAATGGTCCCACGGTAGCAGTGTCAGCAGGTTTCGCGCCCCTCGCCATTGGTCTCGAGACTTCCGGCTCGGTAGTCTATCCAGCGAGCGTGAATGGAATCTATGGCCTGAAGTTATCCTTTGGCGCCGTTCCAATGGATGGGGTTTGCAGACTGAGCGCCAGCTTCGACCATGTCGGTGTATTCGCCAGAGATCCCGTTGATCTTGCGCATCTCACAGGCATCCTGATAGGCAATCGGGGAGTTAATTCATCAGCTGGAGAAGAAAATGCCGATAGCTTCGCCGGGTTGACGATCGGAGTGGTCGCTAATACGTGGGGTACGCCCCAACATGTTGCGCGCGAGAAATGGCATTCCAGTGAAGTGGTAAGCTCGTCGAACTCACCGTGAGAAACTAGCCACTTACTTCATGAACAGAAAGATGCATATGAAAGCACAGTAAAGGCTTGAGTCTCAAGTACAGAGAGTCGTCTACCCGCTTGATGTAGAGAAACCGGAAGATGTGCTCAAATACGAGGGTGAAACTTTGAAGTCTGTCGCATGTAAGTTGGCCACAGCAGCATTCATTGATGAAACGTGCTTAAATGCGATTTAGATGCCGAATTTCCAAGAAACATTGAAGAGTTCGTATCTTGCTTCCATCCTGTTCCCGGCATCACCAACCTCAAGGATGTTATCAAGTGGAACGAAGAACATGCAGATGTGGCGCTGCCAAAACGTGAATCTACCAATTTGATCCCAATCCGACACCCTCGAGCTCCAGCTCAAAATTCATCTCTATAGCCTACACTACGCAAACTCAGCTTATCGAAGCCTCTGAAACCACAATGACAAAGGAGACATGCACGGAAATGGCATCTCATCTGCACCGCCTTGCGACCACGGAAGGAATAGGTAAAGTCATGGATGAGCAAAAGCTGGACATTGTCCTGTCAAACTCCGACGCGACGCTTGTTCATTACGCTTCTTGTGCTGGATGGCCCATTGCCACTGTTCCCATTGGACGGCTGCCCAAGAACGGACAGCCGTATGGGATGTTTGCGTTGGCACGAGGTGGGCAAGAGGGCTTGTTGCTGAGGTTCATGAAGGCGTGGGATGATGTTTTTGGGCGGTGCAAGGCTCCGGATATGAGTTCGTCGTAGATGGAGGTCCTTTCACTCATTGGTTAAGCTTGTTCTCGGCTCAAGTCGAGGAAGAAAGGCGGCGACTAGTAGACGGAAGGGCGTGGCGGATCCCGCTCGCCATGTAGATCGGCGGAGTGGCGCCGAGCAAGTCGACCAGACGTTTTCGCCGTCTTACGACTCACAGTAGGCACAAGTCCAAAATTACTTTCAAAATTCATCAACTTTTCTCACTGTAACATGTTGTTCCTGCATCCTGACACCCTGAGATAATCCAAGTTTTAATCGCACCAATTATGTCAACCACAGCCATTGAACTCGCTTCGTCCGCCGAGCCGACGACTCGAGCTCCCGCGTCAGCTCGGCGCGCCGACACGCACGACTTTGCAGACGAATTCCTCGTCGCTTCGCGAGAAGCAGATGCCTCTGTCCCCGACGGCGGCTACGGCTGGGCCATCGTCTTATGCGGCGCCATCATCTTGTGGTGGGCCGTGGGCAGCACCTATGCCTGGGGTGTGATGCAAGCTGCTCTGGTGGAAGAAGGACTCTCGGGTCCAGCAGTCCTCTCGTTCGTCGGATCACTGTCGGCATCGCTGGTATCGGCTTTTGCACTCGTAAATGCGCGATTGATGAGGACGTTTGGGCCAAGAAACACAGCCGTTTTGGGGATGTGCTTGTTGGGAGGGAGCATGATCCTGAGCGGGTTTGCTGTTGGTTGTGTCGGAGGTTTGTTTTGCACAGTTGGCGTGTTGATGGGTTTGGAAGCAAGGTCAGTCGCTCATAAGTTCATTGCGTTGTTCTATTATCTCGACCCTGGATCTAGTTTTGCAATTATTTCTTTCGAAGTGAATTCGCTGACACTGGCCAAGTTTATGTTTCATTGTAAGTGGTCTCGGATGTCGGCCCGGCGCCCGTACAGCTGTAAGTCTTAACACTAACCACAGGTTGTCTCTACCATTCCGGCTCAATATTTTCACTCCAAACGAGGCATTTCCAATGGTTTCATATTCGCCGGTGGCGGATGGGGTGCTGCAGCGATTAGCTTCAGCCTCGATGCGCTCATTCACAAACTCGGTCCGGCGTGGGCATATCGGGTCCTCGGGCTGGTCACTCTTGTGACTGGCGTCCCAGCAGCATGGGCCATGAAAGAGAGATTGCCCCTGGGTAGACCGGCTTTCATTGAATGGTAAGCCACAATTCTTGAAAATAATGCAAATGAGTTTTGAAGCTGATTTCCAACGTTGATTTGGCAGGCGTCTCTTCAGAAACATCACTTTCAACTTCGTCTTCTTCGCCGGCGTCATCGGCACATTCCCCCTCTATGTGACACCCTTCTTCATCCCGCTTTACACGAAAACCCTCGGATTTTCGTCAAGTGCTGGCGCGGCCCTGGTTGCAGGTTTCAGTATATCGTCAGCAGTGGGACATATCCTGACCGGATTGCTCAGTGATAGAGTCGGTGCGTTGAACACCTTGTTTCTCTCTCATGCACTGACGGCACTAAGCATGCTGGCAATTTGGCCTGCGTCGACGTCCCTGGGTCCGTTGATATTTTTTGTCATTTTAAACGGCGCCAGCAATGGTGGCTTTTTTTCGACGATGCCTACTGTCGTGAGCAATGTATTTGGAAGTGCGAGGATGGGCGTGGCGATGAGCATGGTGATTACGGGGTGGATAGGGGGTTATCTTATGGTGAGTTGTGCTTAACTTTTGCAAACTTTACCTTGCCTACATTTTCGATATTCAAGAGTACAAAGAATGCAAAGGACCCAACCTCAGAGGAGATTTCTTTTGCTAATTGTTGCCCAGGGCAGCCCAATTGCAGGATACATCTTGGAGGCATACGGTGGCGCAGATGCTGGCCTACAAGCGTACCGGCCAGCTATGTTCTATGCGGGAAGTCTGGCGCTGGTAGCGGCGGCGATGGTTCTGACTGCGCGCATCAGACAAACCGGCGAGTTGCTGGCTATTTTATGATACAACGTGCCGCGCTACGTGAGGGTCGTGGTATCTCGCGATGGTTGGTACACTTAAGAGTCATTTCGGGATGATTCATAATGGGTCATATTGCGTCCCGGCGCTAGTTTAGTGCATGTCCAACAATTATAATGCCGCGCACACACGAACGCCTGCAATGACCGCAGACCAAAACCATCCCAAAAAGCGAAATGGTCTATAAAGAGTTGCTTAACCTTGCGCCATGCTGGGAATTCCATCGTTGATGGTTAAGCTTTATTCAAGTGGGTTTCGACGTCACGTTCATCTGGTTCCAATGCTAATTGATGCGAAGCACAACCTGGCGCGGCACTTCGCATTAATTCATTTAGAAAATAATAAGGCTGTTACTTGAACGTCAATATGGCGGCGCCTGAAGTTCTCGTCAGAGACTCAGTCCGAGTGTATCCTCGCACCAAGCCAATCTCACCAAAGGCGGTTCCGCAGTCTCTGCTCGACGCGACGACAGCCAACTTTTCGCTCACCAATGCAATTTGGATATTCAACCAGTCCCAATCGCAATCCAGTCATACTATAGACATCTTTGATCATCTCCGACATTCTCTGACTATAACCCTCGACGCTTACCCTCACTTCGCCGGTACCATCAAAGCAGTCACAACTACAGACGGCAAAGTTCCTCTGGAAGCTCTTCATTTTCCGGCTCACGCTCGACGATTCGGTCGTGTCTACGCCCACTGGGGGACTGGCGATGATCCTGGAGTGGGATATACAACTGCGACTAGCTCTCTCACATTGAATGATTTGTATGATTCGTCGAGAACAGAAACTAGTCCCCTGTGGGATCAGGAGAACAGTAAACTCAAGTTGTTCTCGCCGACAGACCTGATTCCAAGTGCCCTGCGTCCAGTAGTACCCTCATCTGACAGCACGAAAACCCCCATTCTAGCTGTTCAAGTTACGCAATTAGAAACCGGGGGCTTTGTTCTCACCGCGAAAGCATCACACCCGCTCGTCGACATCACAGGACTAAGAACATTCGTAAGAGACTGGGGCAACATTAGCCGCGCTCTCCTTCTTGGCTTGGACGAGCCGGCGCTGCGGCCTTTCTTTGACCCTTCCAAGCTAGATGACCTCGCTGCTGGCGACATCAACTCTCCTGAGCCAGACTCGAAGGTCATTGAAATTGCCGAGCGACTGCCTTTGCATAGGTATGACTGGTGGGCTTCGGCTTCTTCGTGTCCCTGGCCAGTGAACGTGCCTGAACCGTTTCGAGGCAGTGACTTACGGCTATCCGGCAATTTGATGCCATGGTCGGAATGGGATGCCCAAGCTCCAGTCGGCCACTACATCATTCACTTCACGAGGGATCAGGTTGAGTTTCTCTACGACAACGCTATAAACAGGTCTACCCAGAAAATAAGCCGCCACGATGCAACCGTAGCCCATGTTTGGTCGTGTATTGTAAGGTCTAGGAACCTCGGCGTTTCAGGTCTCGTGCACTGCGACTTGGTGTACGGTGTACGACCGCATATCGAGAACGGCAAAGACTTCATCGGATCTACCACGCTCATGATCAACGTGGAGATGAGCGTCGCCGATATACTTAAAGGCAAGTCGCCTGCCAGCAATTACAGCAATCTCAGCCCAGCGGCATCTCAAGTACGGACCACAATAGGCACAATAGCACGACCAGATAGTATCGCGGCGCACCTGCACAGCGTGGCATACGAGAAGTCGCCACAACGCATATGGCAGGCGTTTCTGGGATGCAGGCATATTCTGGTCACAAGCTGGGCGCGGGCTGGGATATACGACGTGGATTTTGGTCTGGAATCAGTGAGGTACGCCGACAGCGTGATGCCGAACATGGACGGCATCGTGGTGATCAAGGAAGCGCCGCCACGCGCCGAACTAACGTGACAGAGAAAGGGTCGTCTTGGACAGGTGATGGGGTGGATGTGTCGGTGCATATTGAGGCGGAGGCCATGAAGCGGTTGGAGGATCCGTTGTTGCTGCCCAATTGTGTAGATGGAGTTAAAACGTGATCATTTGTTTTGTGACTGCTGCTAGATGAAGATTGGTGAGGGATTGGAGTTTTGTGTGATTTGGGTTCGGGAGAGGTGTGATGACGGGGTTATAAAACGACGCCTGACAGAACGACTCTATGACTACGAAAATTACATGCTGCGTGACGGGCATATAATCAATACGCAATTCCTATACATAGCGTCACCATTGCAGTGATGAAAAAAGAAAGCAATCTTCAATCCGCAGTCTCAAACTTGGATGTGCCGGAGATGGGCATTCATGGATGCTAAGACACCAGGAGGAGGTTGCGGCAAACGCCATCTTGCTGCATTTTTGCGATGTGGCACATCTGGCATTATCAGGAACTTGCCTGCCTCCGGAAATACCGGGAAGTCACTCAGTCTGGGCTGGCCGGTTTGGGATTGGGGGTCTGGTACCAGTGTACTTGCACATGAACAGGGCAGCGCGAGCAGTGAGTCGATAATGTGTTCCTCGGCAGTGATGGAATGATAAAGCTGTGCGGCAGATTGCGTCGCACCAGCCAGCCGGCTGATTGTTGTTGCTATCAGGATCAGTGATGCTTTCTTTGGGTAAGCCGGAGTGTCGGCTGCTGTTGTTGAACGTGGTGGCTGTAGTGTCTGTGCTGCGCAATGTTTTATTGCCTGCTCTGTTTGGTGCTTTGTAGAATTAATGCTCTGTACTGGGCCCTCGGGTGTCGGCCAGATTGGCACTTGGTGATAAGAATGAGACTGGATGCTCATCGAGGTGCCGCCTGCAACAATACCTATATCATGTTTAATTTTAATGTTTAATTTTATTTTCCCTTCGTCAGATATAACAGATGCATTTCTTCACCATCAGAACAAAGCAACAAAACATTACATCCATCCAGCCACCAGACACGCGCCGCGCCCGCTGACAGCAGCACGCAACCCGCCGCGCAGAAGACGCCTTGTCAGCGCTTGATCACGTCACCAGGACCATCGCTAGCGTCACTTCATTCTCTCCATCCACAGCCCCTCGACGGCCATACAAAACTCGGCTCCTCGCCGCCGCCCACTTATCTCGGCCAATCACCGCCCCAGAAACTCACTCGGCCGGTCGCTCCTGCTTGCCTTTCCCTCTGACGTGACTTTTCCACGAAAGATGTCAGGCCAGACGCTGCTGCGCGAGGGCTAAGACCCTTCGGGATTCATTCTCGCTTCGTTTCTGCACATGCTGATGCTGCAACTTCATGATCTTTGTTTCTGTTGCGGCTTCGTCGTTGTTTGGAAAGCGAAGCATCATGGGCTGTCGAGTGTGTCGGGCGCGCAAGGTAAGCACAGCCCCTACCGTACCGTACCAGATGGAGGACCAACGGCGGAAATTTAGTACGCCATGTGGATCTCGCATCTCGCGCGCATCCCCCAATATTATACGTATACTGAATCCAGCTCTGTGCAAATAGGTCAAATGTGATGGCCACCCAAACGGCTGCCGCAACTGTGAACGGCTTCAACTCGAGTGTGTAGCTGATGATGGATCAACTCCGAGCGGGAACCGCACTTCTTTGTCGCCAATTTCTCTGCGCAAGATTCGCACCTACCGGTCCTGCCAGAGCTGTCGCCTGTCTAAAACCAAATGCAATGGCGATCGCCCGAAATGCTCCAGGTGTTCCGCGAAACTCATCCAATGTGTTTACGACGGAGGTGCAGCCCCGAGATGGACTCGTAATTTGAACAAGTCGCAGGCTACTTCTGTGGATGAGGAGGATAGCACCCTGACGGAGCGAGAGGGCACGCGAGAGGGCACCACGACTGACACGGTCCAGACTGCGCCGACTGAGCTGGACGATAGCGCTTCCATTCGCGCCGGTTCTCTGAAATTTGTCGAGGAGGTCAATGACAAGTCATCTGTTCTGTCTGAGGCAGCCGCCATGTCAATAGCTGCTTCGTCGTCGCAAGATGGCTCTAATGAACAGCTGGCATCACATCCACTGGCCTGGTCAGTTGCTTGCACCAAAATGAAAGCCGAAGCATAGATTGTGATCTCATCAGCTTACACTTCAGCAGGCTATTATCTCCCAATTTACCGGCAACTCGGGATCTTCGCCGGGTTGTTGAGCAGTATTTCTCCAACTTACACCCTCTCCGCTGCTTCGCATTTGTACACAAGCCCTCTTTCATGAGACAGCTTGACAAGGGTTTCACCTCTGATGATGAGTCGGCGCTGCTGCACATAATTTGCGCACATGGTGCCAAGTATGCCATGACCCCGAAGCCATTTCATTCTGCCACCAGGACTCTCAGTTTTAACATGTGCCCAGGTTCCTGGTCTTGACTGCCGGTCAGGGGGACTTCACTGCCCCTCCATCCTTCTTGAAAAATGCTGGAAATCAGTGGGCCAAGAGGGCCAAGTATCTCATGTTGGCTAATTTTGGAAAAATATCTGTGCAACGATTAATGGTAAGCCGGATCAAACATCATCTTGGCGGCATATGTCCTGACTACTTCCCAGACTGCCATATTACTCCACGATTTCCATTTCCGACTTGGCGAGTATGGCCAGGCTTTGATGATCAGCGGTTTGGCGGTGCGCATGGCTCATGCTCTCAAAATCAACATAGAGGACAACGCCGACATTCTTTGCTCCCAGGAGGATAACGCTGCACCGTCTGTGGCGTCCAGGGAGAGTCGTCGCCGTCTTATGTGGGCTTGCTATGTCCTGGATGCCTGGGCCGGCAGTGGAGTGGACCAGTTGACACTGCTGCGAGAAAACGATATCAAGATTCAGCTGCCGTCCAACGAGCGAAACTTCGGATTGCGGATTCCTTCTGTCACTGAAACCCTCGGCGTGGGCCACGTCTTGCAATTCCTTCCACCAACAATCGTGCCTCGACGGCCAGGCGCCAATATGGGTATCATGGCTCACTATATTCGAGTTGTCACTCTGTGGAAGCGAATCGTCAAATATGTTAATCATTTACATTCGGGGCCGCCTCCGTGGCAGCCAGGTTCCCTATTTGCCGCCTTGGATGCAGATCTTGGATTATGGCGCCGGAAGTTGCCGGACTTTGTCGAGTACACCACTGAAACCATCTACGCCCGTCTTGACTCGAACCAGCTGGGAGCGCTCGTGCTCATTCACTGCACGTATCATCACAACTACCTTGAGCTCTACAAACTCACAATGCCCGATCTTTTCAAGCTGCCGAAGCCATTCGTCGTCCCACCAGAACACCAGGAGTTCCTCCAAACGGCTCAAGCCAACTGCTACTACCATGCCCAGCAAATAGCGGATATTCTAGCCGAAGCAGCCGAGCATGGCTCCCGCCTCTTGTCTGACAGTTTATTGCCTTTCTTTGTCTACGATAGCAGTCGCGTCATGTTATACTATGTTGCGCGACTGTTAGATCCCAATCGACCAGATGCGGAAGCCAAAATGAGAGATGCTGTCAAGGCCGTAGAAAGCAACAATCGAGTCCTCCGCATGATGTCTGCACTCTTCCCCATTGCGCTGTCATTGGTAAGCACACTGCTTATTCCAGCGAGTCCCGATGAGAAACTAACCATTTCGTCGCTGTAGTCTGCAATAATTGAGCGATGGTTGTCCAAGATGCAACAAACTGTCGCACGCGACGACCTACTCAATAGCCTAGAGGCGGACGACCAATTAGAATCTCACAGAACGGCCATGTATGTATCATATCGGACGATAACAGCAGGGACGCAAAGCTCTAATCACTTTCTTACAGGTCAAACGGCACAAACAAGACGCAGGATGCGAAAACCCCAGATTACGTCCTTCCGCCTCTTTCTCTTCCCTCAATAGCCCGACCTGGATCTGGCGAGAGCAGCGGATTCGACAGCGAGGTACCATCCCGAGCTCCAAGTTTCAGTACACAGAACCCTCACGCCGGAGGAGCTGCATCATGGGACGGAACCAGCGTCGCGGCTCACCAACTCGTGGGTATGAGCCAGGAGGTTTCAGTCAAGTCCAGCCTGCAGCACGAACATCCCGTGCCAAACCCGGCACGAAAAGTCGCGCCAGCGCAACCCATGTGTGATGCTCTGGATCTCGACGACTTACAGAACTTCCTGTCTTGGGATATGTACGGCATAATGGAAATGGGCGGGTCTGTTTCCAACGAGGACATGGACGACACAGTATCGCAGTCCTGGACTGGGGCAATTTAGCTGAGGCGGATGTATCGCCTCGAGCGACCGACGAGCGTCGATACACAGTGTCGGGTCGGTCGCCTAATCAGACAATACTCGCACGCCATTCTGGCGGAACCTTGGGTGCGCGCATGATGTGATTGGCTCGCGCACCCGACTGGCAGCTCAGGATGTCGGCCACGAACCCCCACATCGGGCCGCCAATGCAACAAACAAGCAGATGTCATAAATATCCACCCTGACCGTTATCATGCATGACATAAAAAGGAAGAGCTCATACCTGAGACCTGTTGAGCTGCGAGATAGCTATAGTCTTCTATCAACCTCGTCGACATAGCGCCTTTCCAAACCATGGCACCAAGGCGCAATGTTCTGCTCATGATCGCCGATGATCTCGGACGCGAGCAGATAGGAACTTATGGATGTAAAGCACTTCAAACGCCGAGTCTTGACTCGCTAGCAGCCTCGGGCTCACGCTTCGATATGGCCTTTGCCAGCATAGCTTCATGTAGTGGCAGCAGAACCACGATTTACACGGGACTGCACACACATGAGAACGGAAGCTATGGGCTAGTGTTGGAAAGAAACGGCTTTCAAACATGGAAACATGTCGAGACGGCTCCGCAGGTTTTCAATGACCTTGGGTACAAGACAGGCATCTTGGGCAAGGTCCATGTCGCTCCGGAGGAAAAGTACCCTTGGCAAACGAGAAAAGAGAGTGATTCCCGAAACACAGCCATGATCGCCGATCAGGCGGAAGAGTTCTTCTCCGAGGCCAAGAAAGAAGACCGATCATTCTACCTGACGATTGGCTATGTCGACCCTCATCGCGTTCTGGCCAGCCGTGGCGGCTTCGGCAACGAAGAAGGAAACTACGACCCTCGACTGAAGGATCGAATTTTCAGCCCAGATGAGGTGGAAGTTCCTCATTTTATGCAAGATCTTCCGCCTATCAGACAGGAGCTTGCAGAATACTATCGCTCCATCAATCGAATGGACCAAGGCATCGGTTTAGTTTTAGAGGCGCTTGAGCGGCAAGGACTTGCCGATGAGACGTTGGTCTTGTTCCTCAGTGACAATGGCCCACCGTTCGTCAACTCCAAGACTACGCTCTACGATGCTGGTGTTCGTTTACCCTTCATTATGCGTGTACCTGGATCCAAAATCGGCATCATTAACCACAATATGGTGTCCTACATTGACGTTCTGCCCACGTTCCTCGATTGGGCAGGCCATGGTGACCGGCAGCCACCGGCAGGATACGTCGGACCTCGTCGGGGGCGGTCCGTCATTCCGATTGTGGACTCGGTTGAGCTGAGAGATGAGTGGGATCATGTGTTTGGCTCACATACATTTCACGAGATCACCAATTATTGGCCCACCAGATATATGCGCAATCGCCAGTACAAGTACCATCGTAATGTCTGTTGGAAACTCGATTTCCCATTTGCTATGGACTTGTACGCGTCGCTCTCGTTTGAAGCCATGCGCAACAGCTCGCCTCCCATGATCGGCAAGCGGTCGCTGAAAAGCTACATCTGCCGACCGCCCGAAGAGCTGTACGATTTGGAGAATGACCCACACGAGGTGGTCAACCTCGCCGACAGCCCAGAACATTCGGAAATCCTTCTGCAGATGCGAAAAGCATTAGAGGATTGGCAAATGGAAACGAAGGACCTGTGGTTGTGGAAGGATGGCGTCGCTGTGCAACGGTTCAAGGAGTTTAATTACGAAAGGGATGGGTTGAAGATCCCGGATCGCTTCGATTTTGATGTTGATAGGCCCGGTCTTTCTCATGTTGAAAAGACCCTTCAACTACATTAAAACCTTTCCATGCTAGCCAAGTTGATGAAGAATGAAAGATAATGAGTGATGGCTTTATGCATGCTAAATGTTACACGTCGGCTCATCGATGACCTACCCTGCAGTGAAAGCTTACTTGTTCGTAACGACGTCAAAAGGTGGACAGCTAACGCATAATCAATGCGGAATTAGATTGAATTGCAGTGATTCAGGGAGGAAACAATCCAGTGGGTTGACACAAATCTGCTGCGAAGAGTTTACCTTGTTGGTGCACGACGCCATGCTCTTGGCTTTCCCAAGTCAAGTTGTAAAGCAGCTGTCGGTTCAACACACGCCCGCACATCACCGCATCATTGACCGCATCAAAGAAAGAGCAGTCATACTTCAAAGACACAAATTACATCATTACATCTATGACGACGAGCAAGCGGTCCGGATATTGCCATGTGGTCGGCCACACAATCCCTTTTATGCCGGGGCCGACGAATCCGCTGTGCTGATTGGCCACACTTTGCGTGCAAGCTGTTGTGTAAGTCGCCGCTGTCGATTGAACAGAAGCCATATATTAAGGAAGGTGTTGCTGTCAAAATCCGAAAAGACAAGACGACTTAATGGCAGCCAAAAAAATTCATTGTTCTTTAATTGCAGACTTGTGCTTATACAAAATTTGAATGACCCGTCCTTCTGATCATAATTGACCACCGAACTACGACGATACACTGCCAAAGTAGTACAATGAGTGAAGAGAAGAGAAGCGTCCCCGACGCCCCTCCAGATTCTTCCTCCGACGTTGAATCGCTGCCTCATCAGCAAAGAGGGTCGACCACGACAGACAGCGACCCCCCAAAGGACCCAAACCTCGTCACTTGGACTTCGCCCTCCGACCCCGAACACCCTCGCAACTGGCCCATGGCGCTCAAATGGAAAAACACATGGACTGTGTCGTTGTTCGTGTTTATCTCGTCTATCTCCTCAGCTATGATTGCTCCTGCCATGGAGGATCTCGGGAAGAGTCTGGACATGCACGGCAATGTGGAAGTGTACCTCTCCATGGCGATCTTCATTCTTGCCTACGCTGTGGGACCGATCTTCTTTGGTCCTGCGAGCGAGTTATATGGTCGAGTAAGGATTTTACAGATTACAAATGTATGGTATATGGACTGGAATCTGGGGTGTGGATTCGCGACGAACAAGGCTGAGCTGTTTGTGTTTCGGTTCTTGGCTGGTATTGGGGGGAGTGCGCCTTTGGCGATTAGAGGGGGTGCAGTGAGGTAAGTGACACTATTCGATCTTTTCCTGCCCAGGACTCAAATTTTCTTCTGTGTTCCGAATCCATGCTGATAAAAAATGATATAACAGCGACATGTGGAGTCCCGAACAGCGCGGCAAAGCGATGGGCATGTACACCATGGGCCCCATGCTCGGTCCAGTCATCGCACAGTACTCTACCTGGTGATGGGTGTTCTACTCTACCAGCATCGCGGCCGCTCTTGTTCAAGCTATCGGGTTTGTATGGCTGCAAGAGTCGCACCCGGCCACGATTCTTCCACGGCGCCGAAACCGTCTGGCCAAGGAGACTGGCAATGAGAACCTATATACCGGGGAGAAGAAGGAAACTCTGGGACGAACGTTGTGGCATGCTGTTCAAAGACCAATTCGCATGTTCACAACGCAGCCCATCGTGGCTTGTATCGCCATTTACATGGCGTACCTCTTCGGCACTTTGTACCTCATGTTTGCCACTTTACCCGAGATATGGACCAAGATCTACCACGAGGGGCAGGGCATTGGCGGCCTGAACTATCTTTCCATCGCAATCGGATGCTTCATCGGCATATTTCTGCAGCTCAAACTCGTAGATCGCATCTACCGCAACCTCAAAGCCAAGAACAACGGCGTTGGCAAGCCCGAGTTCCGCATGCCCACGCTGGCGGGCGGATCGGTCGTTCTCACCATCGGTCTGTTCTGGTACGGTTGGAGTATCGGCCACACGTACTGGATCATGCCCAATATCGGAGCACTGCTCTGTAGTGTGGGTGTGATTTGCTGTCTGCAGGGGATGCAGATGTACATCGTGGATTGCTACCAGACGTATGCTGCTAGCGCGATGGCAGCGTGTGCGAGATTGAGAAGTTTCGCTGGATTCGGGTTCCCGCTGTTTGCGCCGTACATGTATGAGGGTCTCGGATATGTAATGGGGACGAGTATTCTGGCGTTTGTGAGCATTGCGATTGGGTGGGTTGCGCCCGTGATTTTCTGGGTGTACGGGCCGAAGTTGAGGGCTATGTCGAAGTTTGCGAGTGGTTGAAGGACAAGAGACTAAGATCACTTTGGCCTCGAGGAGAACAAAGAGTGTGTGTGAGGGTATACAGGTAGTTGACAACGCGGCCTGCCGTGGGCATTGAGCTATGTGGTCGCTGGGTCAATTGGTCATGGGGACGAGACTGTAGAATCTAACTGAACATAGACAAACCCAACTTCGCCAGCGTAAATGTAGTAGCTGAACAAATCGAACTCTGGAGTCTGATTCGTTTGGTAACTTATAGAATAATTCCTTAACTAGCTGTCGTTGATTCAAGATGAAATGCATAAGATGATAGTTTAGGCTCGAGATCGCTACAAAATAATGGGTATCCTTGCTTGTGTCTAGTCAAATTACTTACAAATTCCCCAAGCTCTTACGCACTCTGCGCCAATACCTCCCTCATCAAACTCCAGCCCACCCACGTCGCCAGAACAAGCGCCTGCCGAGCATATGTATTCATCCCCTCTTTAGCCAAATCATCAATGGCATCCAAAACCCAATGCGAAGGAAACACCGACTTGAGCTGCTCTGTACACCACATAAGCACGTTTGTTGAGATTTCCTCAATCTCCTCACTCCAGTACCACGTCCCAGCCATGCCCAAGCATGAGATCGGTATGGAAATAAAGCAAGGAACCAGAACCGCGGGCTCCGGCCACCTAGTCACGATAAAGTAGATCGCCACCGCAACGGCACCCATCCACAGACCAAACATGAGCAAGAAGATAAGAAGCATAATTACGATAACTAGCAGGATTATAGTTCCCATGACGACGCAGAAGAAGAAGATGAACTTGGCAATGGCTCTGTTCCCCACGGTGTTGAGGCGCCGTCATGCGGATGCAGATCGAGATGACGAGAAGCGGTTGATGATGGTGGCGCGGCAGCTCAGCACGGCGATGCGTATGGATGGAGAGCGCAGTGATACACGCAGGAGGTACGTCACCAATGCGATAATGGAGAGCGAGAGACCCCATATCCATATACCCGGTGGAGAAGACGTCAGTTCGTGGACTTGCATCGAGAAGACGGACGTGATGAACGAGACGGGGATGAAGAAGAATGCTAGCTCGGTGAGTTTGTTGATACCCGATGTCTGCTCGATGACAGTCGATGACTGGGCCAGTGTCATTGAGGAAACGAGTAGATTCATGGTCTGTTCGCTTCTGTTCTGAAGGTTTTGTAACTCAGCGTTCAAATCGGCTATTTCGAGCGAGATATGCTCTGGCGTTCGCAAAATCGCCTCGCTCTGCTATAAATGTTTTGCCCAGTCCCGCAGATCCTGTAGCGTGCACCGCATCCACGTGAGATTCTGCCTCGTCGAGTTGCCGATGGACTCGACGAGTTGTTCGTACAGCGTCGCCGTGAGGTCGTTGTCCAGGTGGTCTAGCTGGAGGCGCATTTCGGCGAGGAGTTGCCATGTGTCATCCAACACGAGTCTATTCAACATGGACGCAAGAAGGGATGTGTCCTCCACAAAATCCTTGGACGATAAATTGTGAAGAAGACGAATGAGCAAGCCGTAAGTGGAAAGGGCGTATTTCCTTGCAAAGTCGCGGTCGCGCGAGTGCGGTTTTGGATTCTGATACTCCTGTCGGAGATCCCTCTCGTATTCTTCATCGTACTCATCGTCGCTGGTGAAGTCAAACTCCGAGTCCGTATCCATCGGTTTGGTTTCGATACCGAGCTCCTTGTCGTTTTCCTGAGCGGATTTGCGTCCGAAGATTTTGGCGCCCTTGACTTGCTGCGCTATGCGCTCCTTCTTTTGCCGCTTGAGTTCCTTTTTGGTTGGTAGGGGCGGCGGGGGGTCGAGGTAAGTTTCCTCAACGGAGGCGGTGCGCCAGAATTCTTCGTCGTTGTAGGATTCTATTTCCATTGCGCGAGGCATGAATGTGAGGGACGGGGTGGTGTCTTGGGTGACGGTGTGTTTCATGCAGCATTCTGGATCGCAGATGATGATGTCTGTGACGAAGTTGTGTTAGTGGTTGTTGATCGATGATGGTAGGAAGTTCGGGATCACTGTAGTCAGGAAAAATTTCCTTAAATAATGACAAACGCACCTGTTCTTTGGCCAGCATGGTCCACTCCAGACCAGTAACTCGTGCCCTCGGGCGCAAAAACTCGCAAAGCTCTATTATCCCACGATCCCACGTTCTTTGGGAGTGCATCAAAGGTGCTGTAGGCCCGATAGATGTTGGATCCCTTGCATCGCATGTGCTCCGGTTCCTTCTCTTGGTTCTTCTTCTTGTTACTGCGCTTTTGCTGCTCGCGAGCCTTCTTGATCATCCTTTCGCGCGTCACGAGATATGCATATTTGTGTAGTTGGACATCTCGCTCGACGAGCCATCTCCCGTCACTGAGTCTGTACTCAATCTCATCTTGAAATCCTTTTTTGCCCAGATAGTGAAGCAGGCCCAGTCGGGCCCATCGCACGTGCGCCCAGTTTCGCTTCCCAATCCGATTACTTGTGTTCCATTGCGTCCTCTGTCCTATACCTGGTAAGGCGCGATGTCGGAACCGCGTTTCTCGTTCGACCCAGTTGATCCATACTGCGTTGGAGACTTTCAACTGGCTGTCGCTTGCGGCATAGCCCGAGTTCGTGAGGTGCTCGAACCAGAACTCCGGATCGATATCGAACAGCTGTCCTAGTGCGCCCATCGTAAAGCGGCTTAGGTCGTTGACCAAAATGACACGCACGACAGAATTTGACGGCCGGCTCTGCAGCGCTATGCTGAGATTGCTCTTGTCGGTGCAGGTATTTGCCTGGGGTTGTGCTTCGCCATCAATGTAGTTCATGATGGTGACGGAGCTGCGGGCCAGGCCATCGTGTCGTTCGCAGCGGGTGATGCTCAGCCATCGCGGGTCCCATCGAGCCCGATTCTCCAAATTGTTCATATAAATTTCTGAGAGCGTTTCGACCCAGTGCGATAAATCTGGCAGCTGCTCTTGTGCATTGTCGGGCTCTGGTAACTCGTGAAGCTTCTCGACTGTAGCCTTGCTGTCCTGGTATGCGTGCGACGCCAGATCTGTGAATGCCCGTCCTTGGTTCCATCGCGGTGATGCGCCACTATGACTTCCTGTAGGTAATGTGCGGGCTCGTTGAAAGTTGTCCGGTGTCTCGAGCGAGTTGCGCGGCACATTGTACTCTGGATTCCAGCGTTGAGAGTGCGGCCAGTCCAGTTCATACGTCTGGGAGGTTTCGTCCTGGTCGGCAAGCATTGATCGCGATCGTCTGAACATGGTCGTCGCTGAGGTTGAAGCAATAGGGGGGAAAATATAAAAGCTGGGCCGAACCCTCAGCTAGGAACTCACGATTCCAACCCTTGGTGTTGCACTCCTTCCATGTTAAAGAAGAAATTCGTCGCGGCCACGAAGGACTTGTTTCGTGGGACTTTCGCATGGAGCCAGCTGAAGCAAACCCCCTGGCTTATCGTGACATTGAATATTATCTTCGGGCCATGGTCAGCATTTAGCAGCAACCCTTGCCTTTTCAAGCGAAGCTTCAATAAGCTGGGCGGCGCGGTGGCTGCTGATTTGCTCCACCGTGTAACATGAGCTATTCGTAAAGCCAATCCCGCAGTAGCGCGGACCAAGCTTTTTTTAGGGGTCGAAACGTGCGGCTGAGAGAGATGAGGATGGGTCATTTTCTTTGTCTTGTGGAGAGGCTTGGTTGGCGGCAATTGGAAGTAAAATTCTCCAAGAGAGTTTGCAGTGCCACAAAGAAGTACTAATGGCCGAAAAGCTTTGCGATGGTCTCGGGCCGTCCCGCATGGAATATCGACAACCAATGACACTTTCTCGGTGTTTTCTTCCCTGTATCCAAAGTGGCAACTGGGCGATGGTCGCCAAGACTCCAGATCGAGATGCTACGTTTTGCCGTCAATATCGACCACAGCATAAATGCTAACCTTGTACGACAGTCTACCTGAGAAACCAGCATTTCGTACTGGCCAAGGAAATGGCTGGGAGATCGAATTGGTGGCTAGCTTGGAGAAGCAATTGAGCTACAAACAGGTAGCCGGACCCGTAATCTGATGCATGAGAAAGGCGATAGGGGTGCGATTCCGGCAACCATCATTTCCGTTTCTTATTTTTACAGGATTGAAGGGTCAATGAAATACTGTATTACCTTGCGCCGGAGAATTCCTAGATTGGTGGCAACCCGCCTCTTAAGACAGCCAGTCTCGCATCCAGCCTGCCATCCACTCCGAGCGCAGAGGCTCACAAGACTGGAGACTGGGAATCAACTCTTCAGTTTGCGTAGTGCCTAATCGAGCCACCCTGCCGTCCTTATGAGCCAAGCTGGCGTAAAAGTCCAGCAACTTCAGCCCGAGAATTTCCGTCTCAGCATTCGAACGAGGACCATTTCCTTTGTTCCCAGGCTCAGATTGTGCTCGAAGAATAGCAATCCATTCATCGAAAGGGACCACTTGGACATCATTTGACTCGACGTCAGACCGGGGCTCCGAAAGGACTGATCTTACTGTGGGCAGTAATGACGTCCATGTTGTGCTCGAGGGATTCACCGCATGAAGTACGAGTGGCGCCTCATCTGCTTGTCTCTTCGCCAAAACCTTTATGCTATCCACGATGAATCCGTTCAAGCTATCGACAGGCATCCAAGCCATGTCACCCAAAATTCCAGCCGGATGATGCTCATCAGCGTACCCGAGCGTTTCTGGCAGGACACCGATCTGCTTTGAGGTCATTACGAGCGTGGGGAACCACTCGTGCTTGTTCCAGCCTCGGAGCAAGTCTATGGACCCAGCCGCTTGTGCGACACGAATTATTCCGGTCTTGATACCAATCTGCTTAGTAGCATAGTCCAGAATCATTTCGCTGGTATACTTGCTTTCTCCGTAGCCTGTGGTTGCGGAAGCAGCAGAATCCGATATTATTGCCTCTGGTACCGCTGCACCAGGTTGATAAGTGTGAGAATAGTTGGCCGTAGCGCTTATACTCGAAAGAAAGAGCAGTGGAGCATTCTTGGCTGAATGGGCTGCTAGCGAAAGCAGATTCACAAGTCCGCTCAGACTTGGCCTGAAAGAAACAAGAGACAGATTAAAGTCTACAGGCCAAGCATTGTGGATGATGATGGTGACCTTTGACTTGAGAAGCTCGAAAACTGAGGCTGGTAGGCCAAAATTTGTCCTATCCAGCTGAGCCGTCAGGAAAGTTACGCGACTTTCGAAAAATTCCGTTGCAAGGCCTCGCGCCTTGTTTCGGCCAACTTGAACTGCCTGCGAGTCGTGAGACCTGTTCAAACAGAAGACATGATTAACGCTATCATCTTGAAGCAGTTTATCCAGCAAGAATGATCCCACACTACCGGTAGAGCCAGTCAAGAGAACGACATGCTTATTGGAGCTTGGAAGAGCCGCCCTGGCTAATTGTGTGTCTACGTCGTTGCAGAGTTCAGATAGAGCGGTCGTTTGTTCCCTTACAATTTGAGCAATCGCCTTGAGCCGACCTTGCGAGATATCTCCATTCGTTTCGGGTGCATGGGACGAATGTTGCACGATAGAAGATGTCAGTAGTGTAAGTGAAGGGTTCTCATACACGGTCTTCGGCCCAATCCAAGCTAGCCGAGGGTAGCTTTTCAGCTCTTGACTGAGCCGCATGACAATTAATGAGTCCATCCAGAGGCCAAAGAAGTCTGCATCCTGTGGAATTTTACTCCAGCTCGTCAAATATCTGAGAAGACCCTCCAGAACCTGAGAGACAGCTCCTACACTTGTCAAATTAAGATGGGAAGGAATTTTGAAGCCCGAGACGCCATTTGTTTTGTTGTACAAATCGTCAATAGCATCCTTGTACAGAGCAATTGTGGCTCTTCTCTGTATTGTCCCCTTTCCGGTGCGAGCTATAGGGACTGACTGTTTCGTGAAAAGTATCTTAGATCGAGATACTCAAGCATACCCGGGATAGGCAAAATTGGCTTTTTCGACCGTCGGCCAAATACTGTCAATAGCCAGCGCCGAATCTTCATCAGACAGGCCTCTCCCACCGACAAGTTCGACAAGAAGTGACGATTCGAATCGACCTTCTCCGGTCATCACCGCACCCCGCACGAGAGAATGACCACTGATGATATTCTCAAACGTAACAGGGTTGGTCTTTTCACCGGTGGTATAAACCAGGACATCGTCGGCACGACTCGCATATATCCACGAATTTGGCTTGTCTGGGTAAGGCGAGAACAAATCCCCTGTCTCATATTCCTCGATATCTGGAAATATTGCAAACGCAGGCTCGAGTCGCCCATGTACAGACTTATTCTTGAGCACAAGCTCATGCAGGTTGTCGAAGCGATTGCGCAGCTGTGCTCCAAGCTGAGGATGAAACTCAACTGACTGCCAGTCTGTGACTTTGGACAAGTTTTCGCGATAAATAAGCGGCAATGACCCAAACTCGCTCAAGCCAAATATTTGAAAGAGAGGAATCTGCTTGCGTACTGTGTCGCCGGCTTCTTGAGGCGGACTACCACTAATGTAGAACAGCTTTTGGACTTTTTGGGAGAGCTCACTCAAAGCCGCACTGTCTTGGGCTAACGGCCTGAAGCATTACTGGCGCCACTAGAGCCCAATTGACGTCCGTATGGCTGACAGCCTCAATGAAGCTGTGAAGAGCAGGCGGAGGTCCAGGAAGAGGATACAAAGGGATGTTGTCATTAAAGATTGGCACAAAGAGTGTAAAAGCCAAACCCGCCATCTGCCATTGTCACAAGCAGGTCAGCTTTGGTGCGCATAAGAAACGACATCACAAAAGCTTCTCCAGGTGGCGGACCAAAGTAACTCACATGAAAGGCAGGTAATGTCACCAAGCATGTGTCTCTAATGAGAAACCTGTTCGGACTGTCGCAGCCATCAGGAGGTTCAAGCGACGTGTTTGACGCCACGGCGGCAATGAACTCGTTGGTAAACACCAAAGGTTTTGGGATGCCT
>AFRD01000423.1:0-30299 GCA_000222875.2 Periglandula ipomoeae IasaF13
GCAAACTCCAGCATAGCCCGGTGGCTGCCGACAGAGGCAATGGCCGATCCGATGATTTGGTAGCCGCCTGCGATGAGAGCCATGACGGAAATCTCGAGGGGCTTGAAGGAGACGGTGAGCGGGTAGACCTTGGCTCTCTGTGCCAGAACCGGGTAGTATCTGCAAATAAAAGCGTCAGCGCTTCTCATCTTCATGACGGTATCGTAAGTTTCAAGGTATAAAATGACTCACTTTGACAGATCAGGCATGACGCTCGATGTGATCAGCAAAATGTCAATCGGTGGGATGTTCTCTGGCTTCTCCAGATCGGCAGCAGTATAGAACTCAGTGGCTCCGAAGCCGATGGCCTCCTCCTTCTTGGCAGCCGTGGTGGAAAAGACGACAGCGTCCATGCCCATCTTTGAAGCGAACTGAATAGCCATGTGTCCCAAACCGCCCACACCAATGATACCAACTCGATCGCCAGGTCGCACGCCTGAAGTATACAGGGGGCTCCAGACGGTGGCACCGCCGCACATCAGCGGACCAGCATCCTCAGAAGCAATTGCATCGGGGATCTTGTACAGGGCCGAAACGTCCCAAGCTATGGCAGTTCCGAAGCCGCCCTGGTCGTGGTTGGAGGTTCCGAAGGAATTTGAGGCAGTGCAGTTGTTCTGGTAGCCTATTCACCGAATGTCAGTTCCGCGTTCAGATCATATAAGCCATTTAAAGAAGAGCCAAGATTGTCATACCTGTAACGCAAGATTTGCACTTTCCGCAGAACTTGGAGAAGTATCCCATTCCAACGCGATCACCGACCTTGAAGTCCGAAACGCGCTCAACCTCAGATCCAACCTCAGAAATGACACCAATGCCCTCGTGTCCGAGGCCCTTATCTTGGTGTCGGAAGTGCTCGTCCGTGCCGCAAACACCACAGTGGGTGATCTTGACGATGACCTCTGTTGGACCTGGGTCGCGGTGGCCCTGGGCCTCGACGATCTCGCCTGACTTGGAGCCCTTGAATACTGTGAAATCGACACCCATTGTTACGGTTTGTGGGAGATAGGAATTATTAGAATGAGAATTTAGAATGAGTCGCTGAAGATGCCTTGAGTAGCTGAATTGATTGAATTGTTATTAAAGTGTAGCAGGACATATCCATGAGGATCCAACAACCATTATATACTCCATCGAGATAACCAGATCCGTCTGCGTCATTTCTAATCCACCATCTTGATTCCAATTAGAGTTGGAATCCTTCGAGCCGATTCTGCGGTGGGAAACATCGCACCTGTTCCGGACGCAGAACTGAAAGTATGTACATATGCATGACGAACTGGAGCTATAATTTGCCTCGGACGGTGGTCCACAGCCTTAAAGAAAAAAGCCAGAGGGCTCCACATTTGACCGCGGGAGTTGCAATGCGTCTCCACTTCTGCGCGCACCCAAGTATCCACTTTTGTCCGCAGCGACCGGCGTTACCATCCGTTTTGAAAGGATGCAAGAACAATTCTTTTGTCAGCGCACGTCAGAAAAAAAAAACGCGGAATTCATACACATCAGTGTAGCTATCGTCATTGTGGATATGGGGGAGAAACCTCGGCGTTGTACGCTTGGAGTGGTAAACACGCCATGCCACTGCCGCATTTCCATCGTCTGTGCCTGATACGTTGTCATGTCATGGGTAAAATAGGCACAGCTTGTCTTTCAGGGATTGGTAATATTTTTTCGGATTTGCCGCACATTGATCGGAGATTTGAGACGGGAATTTGCAATAATGATAAAAACAAAGATGACAAACTCCCCGAAATATGATATCGTACGCTTTCCTTCCCTTCCCAACGCCATGCTTATGCCAAAATGTCAAACCTTCCATCATGGCCTCAGGTAACCAGAAATGACGACCCGTCCACGTAATCCCTCGGTCTCACCCTGCCCTCCACTTGCTCTATCCTCCTCTTGCATCCGAGCATAAGCAGCTTCTCAAACGGCTCCAGATCGACTTTTGGTACCGCCGCCCGATATCGCGCATAATCCGCATACGTTAGAATGCCGTCCTGCACGGGATGCTGCAACAGATACTCGTCCCGTGAGCGCCAGAGGCTCGGGGTCGTAGAGATGGGCAGCAGCGCAATGGCCTGCAGTTCGGAGCAGAAGCCATGGCGGAAAACGGCATAGGCAGTGTACACCTTGAATGCCGTGTACACTGCTCGACGAATGCTCTCAGCGAACAGCCATGATTCCCATGTGCGGGGAGCTTCTCGCAATTCCACATCGGCTTGGTGAAGAAGTTTCAAAGCGTAGGTGCGGACCATAAACTCTTGCTGCTCGGCGGTGACGCGTTGCTCCAGACTTCCTTGGAATATGCGTATGATTTGGTAAAGCGTGATGGCTTGCAGTTTCGCCAGTTCGTGTGCGAGGATCGAGGTGAGAGAGGATCCCAGCAGCTCCGCGACCTCGCCATCTATCATTCGAAATACGGCCTTTTCGTTGCGTGATGTCATCGCCGAGCTGCCCGTGCAAATGCCGAACGCGGTGCGCAGCGGTTGCTGAAGCTTGCCGTCGAAGTGCCTTTTTGTGGTGAGGGGATTGATTGTAGAGGTGGTGACGATCGAATTTCCGCTTCAAGCTCCCGGCTTGAACGAGCGCACCAGCCGTAGAAGTGAGAGCGGATGAATCAGCATTTCCACGTTCTTGTCGACGCAATTGCGGCGGATACATGTAGTGGCATGGTTTGCTGTTGCGCGCACATCGTGTGCAAATGGGATACGTCAAGTCACATTTGCGTCGCGACTTGAAGCAAGGGTCGCAGGATTGGCGCCGTATCGACATTTGGTGGCCGCTATGACCGACTGAGATATTGTCTGGCGGAGAGTGGTGAGAAACACGCAGGTGATGCGACGATGTTGCTGACCTTATCTCTAAAATCAGCCACTGAGTATTTGGCTGACAAATGAGGATTCCCGGATAAAAAGTGACATCCTCTGGGCTCGGGATGTTATTTTAGGCTGGCAGCTTGTGGAGCTTCCGCTCCGGGATGGCTTCATACTCATTAAAAGTAAACTACAATGAACAACGTGAATTTGGCAAAGAAACCACATCAAAAAAGCGACAATGGGGGTTTAAAAGTAAAATTGGACAATCGAGATCATTCATCTTTACATTCCATTATACCCTACACTGCTCCACTCAGCATCCCCTAAAACAGCAGCTAACTCACTAAGAGCTGGATCTCGATTCATCGCTATGGAGCACCTTCACAACGTCCGATTCTACTGCCATGGATTTTCCTGGTTTGACGCAGGTGCTTGAATTTCGGCTCTGTTGGCGTTGTCGGTAGTACTGTGCTCGCTCTCAGCAGTTGGCCGATGTTCCCCATTCTCTCCAGATACTTCTCCGACAACTCCTGGAAGGAGCCTTGCTCTCTCGGGGCCATCAATGGTTCCGTAATGAGTGATCTCTCTGCGTCGCATCTGAGTGTTGCTGGCAGAAGCCATAGATCCGCTGAACACCCATGTTGCAATCTATGTGACGAACAGAAATTAGTCACAGGGTCCAAGTAGATTACTTCATGGGGAGCAACACACCTGAAAGAGTCCTATAGCGACCACGATCCCGAAATCAAGTCCCGAATTTTGTTGCAATGCTCTCATCCACGGCCCAGCACATGCAACCTGTCGTCCATACGTTTCGGCACATCGACGAGCGGATTGATGGTCAGGGAACGGCCATGCTCTGTCCCGCACTGTATTGAACCCACAGCAGTTCAATGTATCTTGTATCCGTCGAATGGCTTCCGCATCATGAGTGCTGAATAGACGCTGCCAAATAGTGGATAATAGGCAGCTCCGGACCTTTGATGGCACAATGTTGGAAAAGAGTAGCGTTGCCAAGACAGTTGTGCAAATGCCTTGGACAACCTGCAGAGCTCGTGCTAAAAGGGCATGGTGGCGTTTTGAGGATCTGCCATATTTCAGATAGACAAAACCGTTGACCAGTGCTAGCAGTGGCAAGAGGATGATAACGACTGTGATGTACGGTGATATCGGCAAGGAAAGGTTGTTCGAGGCAACGTGCTCATAGCTGCAGCATCTTGGTTAGCGGGTAGCTTGGCACAGAAACGTTGAAGAACGAACATTGCTATCCCACAAACAGCAAATTAACCTTGAACCAAATTAGTTACGATTTCTTTGTATTTGTGCACAGTTCTTACCGCGAGAAACACTATCGGCCAGATCGCCCTGTTGTGCCTCAACTTCTGGACCAAAGTCGTGTGGCTGTGAGCTGGCATATTGGATGAAAAATAATAGTTCAAGACGTCGATGTCAAAAGGAATTGAAATGAATCGTACCACAAGTCTTGTTACATGTTGTTTGGAAACGTGCGGGGCAGTTGATGTGTGTTTGTCAACACGAATGGAACAAGGTTGTGGCGGGAGATGAGGCAACCACTAGGATTGAAGCATGGCTTGTCGCTGTCGTCATTGCATTGCAGGCCACTGCGACTCATAGTTTGCGTGCATTTACACCTGTTTGCCTCCCTAGGTAGGGAAGAAATGAACCTAGCACTACAGCTTTATTCACAAAGGAACCTTGCTACGAAGCTGGTTGCATTACAACAGGAGAACGGCGGCTTATAACGAGCAGCATAGCCTTTTCGATTCAGGCACTGGAGTGTCTTGTATGAAGTTCCTTCGCGGACGTGTTTTCTCAGAAATCATCATTTCCACTGTTCTTTCGTCTTTGTACATGATGCATCCTCATGCATCCCGATTGTACTCTACACTCTTACATCCAGAAATCTAATGTAAATCAACTTTGCCGCACTGCCGTTCCACCCGAACCTTTTACTCAGTACCGTTTTCCCTCGCCATTGCTTTATACTGATTCCACTGATTGACGTACGTGATCTTTCCATGCGAAGTCACCAGAGAAGCCAAAGTCGCGGCTGGATCGGTAGTAGTAGGACTCGTAGGTGAGACTTCATGTAGGGATGCTGTTGTAGCAGTTTCTGGAGCTTCAGAAATGCTAATTGCTGGTAATTCAACGACAGATATGCCTGTTCCGTCCATCTCAAAAGCACCACTCGACGTACGTCGTGTATGTTCGGGCTGATCGACTCGGCCTTGAGGATGATAATATGTTAGCAAGATTTTTATGGAGGAAAATTTGTATCGCGACACTCTATGAATCACCAAGGAGAATGGAAAGTTACCAACCTCCAAACTCAGAAAACGGGTCGTGATCAGGGTGCTCATGCCCAGCCTGAGAAGCGTTCAACTTCTCGCAACCACTGGCTCGCAAATCGCCGCCTAGCGTCTCCGTCTCGCTTGCATCAGGAGTAATATGATGACTATTCCTGTGTTTTGACACGAAAACCAGAATCATGATTATGATCAGAATCACCGCTCCGCCTGTTGCTGCCCCAGCTATGGCTCCGGACGGGAACCCTCCACCTGAGCTTGGTGTAGGTGACGCAGATGTGGTAGTCGTCGGAGAAAGAGAGCATGTCGAGCAGGTAGTTGAGATTGCAGTCGTTTCTGTATGGAGACCATCTGTCGAGGATCCAGTTGATGAAGGTGCTTGGGAGAATACAACGGTATGTTTCGTGATAGTAACAACTGAGTTATTAGGAATAGTCACCGTGACCCCAGAATCAGTCCTCGTCGTCGAAGTCTCCGTCTCCGTTTCCTTTGTAGTCGGGAGGGATAGTTCAGAATCAGTACTTTCAGTCATCGTCACCGGCGGTGGCTCGGAATCCGAAGTCATCGTATCACGCTCCTTCTTCCCAGGCAGAGATATAGACGGACATTCCGACAACGAGCATGGATCAACGGCGCAACAGCCCTGGAAGTCATTGCTGTGGCAAGAGTAATATTGGTAGCCTGCAGGGCAGACGTACACTCCTGGCATATTGATCTGATTAGGCGAATAGCCTGATCGCCTCTTTTGATCTAGTCCGATGAGGACAGAAAGAAAAGACAATAGAAAAGAATGGATGGATGGCTGGGGAAATGTGTCAGTGTTGGTGGCCTCACTATTCATCTACAGTTGGTGTGAAAGTGTAATGAATGTGCGTTTGCCCAACCCTTGTCATCCATGGAAAGTGAATCAGTTCGTTTGGGCAGACGTAGCTTCTCAGAAGGAAAAGCGGATGGCAGACACTCGATGAAAGACGGAATCGGGTGCTCAACGGCTGGCGACAGGTGGAACGGCCGTCTGGTTGCACGAAAGGCACTTACTGGGACTGAATCCCGTCCCTTCGCCTGTTCGGGTTGCATATTCGCCAAAGGAAGGTTTTTATTGACGGGAGCTCCAAGGTATTGTGTGCTCTTGTGCCTGGCCAAACGCAGACTGTCAAAGACCCGTTGATGCCACAGGCATGCAGCAAAACTCATACCTGCACGATGAATACTTTCACTCTGTTATCGAGCCGGTATCTGTCGACGAGCGTGAAGGGTTTATTGATTACTCGAAGCATGTAATTCGTCACTGCCGTACAAACCCACACGAGCAAAGATATTTAGAACTAGCTGCCCTTATTCGAGCAAGTATTGCATCACAGGTGATAATGTGACACCACGTTTTATCTGCGAAACGTGTGCAACCGCGGTTGACGTCCCCTGTAAACACACACTGCAAACTCATTCATGATGCCAAACTGAGCGTCGTGTCAAGTTGAAACTCAGTATCCCACATCTATTGTCATTTCAACAAGAAAGACTCTCAGACAAGCTTATCCAAACGCCAACTCATCCATTGAAACTAAGGCTATAGCCCGGAACAACCAAATATGCTTTTCACATGAAGATGCCCACGCCGTTATATAGAATTACGCACAGATATACTACTCTTCCAGCTCCTTTCACAGTTTCTCAAGCAACAGCTTACTACCCGCATTGCCGACAGGTGCCTCAGGCTTCTTCTTGCCCTTCTTTGCACCCTTCTCCGCCTTCTTCTCCTCTTGAGCCTCCTTGACAGCTTGTTGCTCTGGCGTCATTTCCGTGGCAGCCTTCTCCAGAGCCTTTTTGTTCTTCTTCAAGGTCTTCTTGAGTTCGTCGGTGTTGCTGAAGTCGTTTGATTCGGTCAAACCGACGACCACGAAGGAGCTGGGGCCCGTGGCCCAATCGATGATATATTCCTTGATCACTGGGTACAGGATGTCGGCAAAGTTGAGAGGAGGGTCGGCGGGGATGATTTTGCCGGCGGCCTTGTCATACCTGCCTCCTTGAATCAGGGACTTCAACATGCGACCACCAAATGGCGTGGCTGAAATGTGAGGTCGGGCGATGGCGTCCTCTGCAGGTTCTTCCTTGGGATCTCCGGCAGCGGACCTGGCAATTGCTTCCAGTGCTGCAGTCTTATCACCTGTCCCGGACAAAAGAACATCGGTGATAAACTGGCAGCCAAAAGCGGTAGAGGTCAAATCAAGAGCACCCTGCTCGATAGCTGGTATCAGGTAAGGTGAGAGTGCAGCAGCCAATTCGTTTTGGCGAAGATCTGCGTCCTTCTTACTGGTCGTCTTGCGAATCTCATGTACCTCTTTCAGGGTCTCAATGTCAAATGAGTGGCTAGCCGGGAACAAAGACTTGGCTAGTCCCTCAAACAAATACAGAAATGTGGTTCTGGCGTAAGGGTTGTTGGCTGCACCGACGTTTTGCGTAGTCTCATCCGCGTTCTCTCCGACCAGCTCAGGGAAGATTGATTTGGCCGTAAGCTTAGTATCATCAATGACATCGTAGGCAGTCAAAATGACGGTGTGGCCATAGACATCACCGGACATCAAGAGGTATGTATCTTTGTACACCTTGAGATATTGCTTTCGGTCCTTTGCAGATCCGTACGCCAGGAGGAAGCAGGTAAGCTTAGCACCGGACTTCGTGAATGCCATGTTCTTCAGCAAATCACCACCCTCGTCTCCCTTGATCATCTCAATAAATTCGTTGAACTCCTCGCTTCCAGTTTGCGTGCTGAGGAAGTACTGCAGCATAGCGTCATGCAGCATTGTGAAGCCGGACATACGCTTCTGCACCAGGGAGTTGATCATATCCAGCAAAGTCTTCATGATGGGACCACGCTTGCTGGGCTCAGCGGCCAAGATTTCCTTCAAGTCCGCAGTAGGCTTGGTGTCCTTTGTCAATTCCCAGATACTGAACTCTGGGCCGTACCATTCCCTCAAGAGTGTAGCCTTCTGCTCCTTTGTCGCAACCGTTCGGTAGATGTCGTCGAGAATCCATGAAGCTTCGGAGTGGTTGATGAGCTTGCGAACTTTGCCGTAAAAGTTGGGGATTACCAAGTCGCGAATTTCATCGTCATTGTGCACGAGGAGCTTGCCGATCAAGAACTTGGCATACTTGCTTTCGGCAAGTTGGGCATAGGTGCCTTCTAATTCTCGGGCAATCTGCTTTCGTTGGTCGGGAGTGGCGTACTTGATAGCCGTCTGCACAGCTCGGACCGCATCGTGTTTGAGGACGAAATCTTTGCAGCGGCCGGTAATAATGCCAAAGAGTTCTTCGACCAACTGTTGTCGCTCCTCCTTGGGAACATGCGACTTTCTTCGCAATCTCTCCCAGATCTTCTTCGTTCGCTGAACCTCATCGGCCAATGGTTTGGCGGCTTTTCGCTCAAGTGCCAATTGTTTTTGTTTCGCATGAGACTCTCGTGAAGTCATACCGGCTGCACGTACAGTATTAATGCCTGGCCCTTAAGTTCTACATCGTTAGTTCAAACTTACTGCGATCAAATGTGTTGCCATTGGCACCAGAATCGCCTTTCTTGGTAGCCTTCGAGTCCTTGCCGTTCAGTTTTACAACACCATCTTCCGAGTCGGAATCGGACACATCGTCGCTCGAAGCAGATGTGCTCTGAGCCTGAGACTCTTCGAGACGAGCCTTCTTCGAATCGGATCTCCCTTTGCTGCTGGGGGTAGCTTTTCTCTTGTTGCCGGCGGCAACAGGTTTCGCGGCCATTGTGAAATTGACTTTGAGCCGTTTGGAATGGCCAGGCGTGGTTGAGTCTTGGTTGGAAAGTTGCTGTGTCAAGAGCAGCATAATCTCAGCCTCCGACTTGCTGCGACAAACTTTCGCGCAGGGCCTTTCCCAAAATTTTTGAAAATCTGCCGAGCGGTGAGCGCTACGTTAGGCCTAAAAGAGCACGGCGAACCCCGCTACGGTGCGTCCTGGAGCCCCCACCTGTGTCTCTGAACGGCAGTGGCTGTCGAGGCATTACAGAGGAAGCACTTGGTTTGTTTGAACCAGACATCTCGAGAACTTCCTATTCGCTCAAGCCGGGACTCGCTCAGAGCTTCCCAGAAGTACCGTCACCATGGGCCGCGAAGAGCAAGTTGAGGAGCGCGAGGTCCTCGAATCCATCTTCCCAGAGGAAATCACAGGTATATCTCCATGACATCGCACTTTGAAATGCGAATCCTTCGACATATGCTAATTTAGTCGCCAACTCGCCATAGATCTTTCGGAGACGGAATTCCAAGTATCAATCAAGCTTGATATCCCAGACGAAGAAGAAGATTCCGCGCCACACTTCCTTCTTCAAGTCCGCTACCCCGATGACTACCCCGATGTGGCACCCCATCTAGACCTCCTCGGCGCGCCGAATGCCCCATCACACGAACACTTCAACATCAGCGACGACCGAGACCAACTGCTCGCCGGTGTCGAAGAGACCATTCAAGAGAACCTCGGAATGGCCATGGTATTCTCCATCGTATCAAGCATCAAGGAAGCCGCCGAGCAATTGATCCAAGACCGCAAAGACAGCGTCGCGAAAGCACAAGAAGAAGCGCTCCTGGCTGCAGAGAGGGAGGAGAACAAGAAGTTCCATGGCACACAGGTTACGCCCGAAACGTTCTTGAAGTGGCGGGAAGGATTCATCAAGGAGATGGAGGAGAGACTGGCAGAGTTGAAGGCGAAGGTCAAGGAACCCGTCAAATTGACGGGGCGACAATTGTGGCAGAGAGGTTTGGCAGGTAACGTGGATGAGGAGGGTGATGATGAAGACGATGGTGTCCCGACTGAGGGCGTGGAGAAGCTTGCTGTGGAAGCTGCTTGAATTGAAAGCCGGAATAAGGGATAAATGACCGGAAGCCACAGTGGGGGAAATGCATTTCTTGGAGTTTGGAATGAATCTTGGAATAAACTCGGGCGACAATTGTATCGTTGCGATGGTTGTAGAAAATGTAAGTGAGACAGGGATGTCCACACATAGATTACCGACTTGAATCACACTGGTATATGTTCCAGACAATTATTGGGTATATCAACTGTTCAAAATCTCGTCATCTATAGAGAAAACATGTCACTATTCGAAGAGGTTTCTCGTCCACCTTCTACAACTTTTAGTCTAATCAAGCCGTTCTTCAAGACAGTCTACCCAAACGCCATCTCAATGCCGATAATCCGCGTTAAATCAACTTGAAAATCTCCAGTCATTTCCCTTGCCATTCTTTCAACCTTCCATCTCCTCATCGTCATCCTCGTCCTCACCATCCTCCTCATCACCTGACGCCTCCCAATTGTCCTCCTCTCCCTCAGGCATCTCGCCTAACTCCTTGTTGATGCTCTGAAAAAGCTCAACAGCGTGCTCTCCCAGCCTCTTATCCTCGTAGTCAAGCATGGCGTACAGCTTGAGGCACTGGGCCAGCCACTTCCGGGCTGTTGACCAAGTAGATTTCCACGCCTCCTTGTCGCCTCCATTTTGCTCATTTTGGCTCTCACGCTGCTTCTCTCCAGAGATGTACAAGCACCATCCACCGAGGTACCATGCTTCAACGCTCTGGTCATCGTCGGACACAAGGCGCTCGAGGACCTTGAGCGCCTCCTCTTCCATCTCCGTCTCCAGCAGCAAGCGTGTAAGGCCGACACGTGTCGGGAAGGCGGGAACATCCGGGTGTGCAGGAGGCAGATCTTGCCAGAGCTCCAGACTTCTCTGAAGAGCCTGTTTGGCCTCATTGACACGCTCTTGTGAAATGCGCACATTGGCGACTGTTTGCCACGTCTCGGGTGAGTTGGGTGCGATCATCATAGCTTCCGTAACAAGGGTCTCGCAACGCTGCTCCACATCATCCTCCCATGACAGATCAGTCATGTACACCTCTGCGACGGCGCAGAGTACACCTCCAAGTTTCGATTGCTTCTCATCCAGAGTCGCTTGTTGCTCTGGTGTTCGGCTTGACAGATCGTTCAAATTCTGAATCTGTTTCCTTAGCGTAGATGCTCCTCTCTCGAACCAAGTGACGCTGTCCTGTCCACCCTCTTCACTCAGCTGCGCCAAAAAGAGAAACTTCTCTGGTCCGCCGCCGACTTTCTCATCTGTCATGCCATCTTCATCAAGCTTTACCGCTCGCTCAAAGTAGGTGCGACCTTCTTCGACTTCTCCGGATTCGACGAGTAAGGTACCGAGCAAGTTGAGAGCTCGAAGCTCGAAGTCGCCTCCGCTTCCAGTGGCTTCCAATGCCTTGAAAGCGAGCGCAAGTGCAGCATCCAGGTTGCCGACCTCGAATTGTGTGTCGGCGTCGTTGAGCAGGGAGGCAGGGCTCTGCGACTTCTTGTTGTCCGGCCGGCTAGGCGCCATTGCGACGGCTGCTGTGTGTTTTTACTCGGGTGATATAGTGTGGATATAAATCGCTCGTAAGAATTTCGAGACGGTAGCGAGCAAAAAGACGAACAACAGCGCGCGAAGTTCAAGGACGCAACGTAAGGAATGAAGAGTGGTTTGGCTGCAGCTCAGTTCCAGCAACTGGCGCTATCATAGATCTGGCTGGTACGGCCTGAAAATTTTGGGCGGGCGGTTCTTATCGATAGCCCACACCAGGACGGAGAGCCCCTCCAACAGAATTGGCGGGGCAATTATGACCGACTCGGGTCAGGCCAGGCCATCCGCCATCTCCCATCCGTCAGCAGCACATGGAGCAGCGCTAATACTGCGGCAAAGACCCTGAAAGTGACTCTTCTGCAGTTGTTTTCCGAACCGAGCAATACGGCAGACCAATTGCCATTCTACAGGCAGACGACGAACTCTAGCCTTTTTGGATTTCCGATACAAAGCGTTCTTGTAATCCGACCTCGGCCATTTTCTTTCGGCTGTACTCCCACTCAATCAACATCCGATATCTCGCGCCGCCTGCCTCATCTCATAACCTACTCCCTCAGTCTCACATACCGGCTTTTCACAGCCCACCATGTTCACAGGCATTGTTGAAGATATTGGAGGTAAGCGAGAAGAAAGCACTGAAATCCTCTCACAAATTTTGTGATTCAGATTCTCTGACTTTCGCAGTTGTCTCCCACCTGGACAACAATGACTCGACAGGCGGCACCACCATGACCTTCACCATCCCGCCCTCATCACCTCTCCTCAAGGACTGCCACGACGGTGACTCCATCTCTGTCAACGGCTGCTGCCTCACTGTCACCTCATTCACCAACGATACCTTCCAAGTCGGCGTCGCGCCGGAGACATTGCGCATTACCAACCTCGGCAACCTTGTCCAGGATAGCCGAGTCAACCTGGAGCGTGCTGTAAGAGCCGACACCCGAATGGGCGGCCACTTCGTCCAAGGTCATGTCGATACCACGGCTGAAATTCTGTCCGTGACACCAGATGGAAATGCCTTTACATTTCGATTCCAGCCCAAAGACCGAGATATGCTCCGGTACATCATCTTCAAGGGCTTCATTGCTATCGATGGCACCAGTTTGACGGTCACCAAAGTGAACGACGCGGAAGGATGGTGGGAGATCATGTTGATTACTTACTCACAGACGCGAGTCGTTCTGGCGCAGAAGAAGAAGGGAGACACAGTGAATATTGAGGTCGACATGATGGCCAAGTACGCTGAAAAGTCACTGGCTGGAATCCTCGGAGCTAACAGCGGTGATGCGCCTATTCTTTTGCTGGAAAAAATGGTTCAGCGTACTCTTGCTCAGCAAAAGCAGTAATCGGACACGGAACGTCTCGGGAGAACTCTCCACAGGAGTAAATCTTTTGTAAATTATAGCAGCAAGCTAGCTGGGGTATCATGATATCATCTCATCTCTGTCATGGCATCAGGCTCAATTGCAAATTACTGGTCCGTGGCTTATGCCAATTGTTCATGCATCGCCCCAGATTTCTGCAAGCTTGTAGCTCAATGCCTTATTGATTTTCTTTCTCCCAACCAAATGGCTGAGCTGGCTGACAACGAGCTCTTGCTTGCGCTTCCTGCTTTGCTCGCCAGAACCGCACGCCTGAAAAGCTTTGACAAAATCGTACGGTGTCCGCCAGCGTTTTTGGATCTCCAGGGCTCGTTCTCCTGTCACACCTCTTGTCGTCATGAGCATCTTTAGGAAAACGTCCCTCAACGTTATTAGTTCGGACTTTGACGACAATGAAGAAAATGCCGGATAAGTGATATAGAAGTCCCGCGATGGTTGTGTTCGGCGCAAATGCTCCAGCAACGGTAGGTAATTTTGCGCCGTGAGGAACTTTGACGGAATAACGTGGAGTGTCTGGGCTTCGTACTTTCTTTTCAGCATAGTTGTCAATCTCGACAGATACTTGATTGTCTCGTCCATCTTCGTTGTTCTTTTCACGAAATACTCATTGACAACCTGGGTCGAAGCGACGGCGGAATTTACAGCTTCCTCATATCTCTGCCAGGTACCAGCGTCAATGGACATGTCTTCGATGATATAGATGACATTTTTTATGCCCGAACGCTTCAGCCGGAATTTTTGTTCATGAAATCTTCCGTCTTTGATACTGCCTATCAAGTCGTCCAATCGTTTGCGCTCCACAATCCAATCCAGAACGACTTCATCGCCTTCAGCCCCCAGTCGTTGAAGCAGTGCGGAATCATGACACTTGGCAATCCATTGGGCGTCGCCGACCTCAAGACTCCTCATAATCGGGGTCGCATTTTGCTTGGCGAGTTCGTCTTGCATGTAGTCGCGATCAGTCTTGGCCCTCACCTCTCGAACATCCAATACTAGGCGTACAGTGAAAGACCCGGGAGGTAGACTGATGGCATCAAAATTTGGCAATGACGCATCTGCCGTAACCTCCATTGTCGTAGCGACAGAATCAATTGCGTTGTCGTCATCGATTAGGAGCATCTCGGGGGACATGGGTCGCTCAGTAGAAGGCTGTGCTTCTGGTTCCTGGAGTTGAGGTTGCAATGTTTCCGGTCTCTGTGTACTGGCATTCTGTAAATCAGCAGCGCAATGGCGAGTCTCTTTAATCCGCCTTGCAACTTTCCACCCGTCATCTGTCAGTGCGTAGCGTCGAAGTGGTCTTCCTCTCTCATAAACGAGCTCCTTCTGTATCAAGGTCTTCATAGAATTCCAGGCGGTATAGAATTTCGTAGGATCAGTCGGGGCTGTGAATGAAGAGTCGCAGTGCGGTTGTGAGACCTCTATCAGCTCTGCTTTGGTCATACTGGCTGAAGAGTTGTCAGGGAGAGTGGCTAGCCCGATCAACAAAGCATAAGCACCAGAGCGAAAATTGGGAACATATGCTTTGGGCTGCTTCGTCTTGCGCTTCTTAGTCGTAGGACCATCTTGAGTGTCTTCCGCTGCCTCCTTCTGAGCCCTCTCAGCGGCTTTCCTCGCTTGCGGATGTTCGGGCATATCAAGGCCATTTTGATGGCAGTGCGCCTTGAGCTTGTCAGTGAGGCGGTGGCATAATTTCGGACCAAAGCCTTTGAGTTGCTGTAACTCGGAAGGATGCTGAAACACAAGAGGACATGCTTTGAGAGATTGATAGGCGTTTCGATAGGTAGTGAAGCCTTTCGAGTTGCGTTCTCGAGCTTGATCCAGCCATTCTTTAACCCAAGCGAGTAATTGCGGGTTGGAGCATTGTTCGTCAGACATCGTGGCAGTATCGCCATCAAAGAATTAGAAAATTCTCAGTCCACGTCCCATGAAGGAGTGGTCACTGGCGCCCAAAACCTCCGCATGAGAGAAAAAGACAATGACTTGGGTCCCCGTCTCCGTCTCTCACCCAAAAAAAATTCCAAAATTACGGAAGCAAAAGGCACCAGAGCTAAGCAAAGCAAAGGAGCAAGCACCGTTTCGTTGTGCAAAGTCGCGTCGATAGGCTTGCGCCGCGTCTTGTCACTGCAAGCTGGTGGGGAGGCACCCACGAAGTGTCACGAAAGCACGTGCACCGCGCTGTGCAGACCGCTAAACCAGCAGAGAACGTTCTTGCATTGCACATGATTTAGCGCCTGGACGCTCCCAGGGCACGGTAATAGCAGAGTCTGCCGTCAGCTTTGGCTTAGGGCGGCTCTTCGCAGGGATGACGTAATTATGTCTGGACTCTCCAACACTTAATATTTTTACTCTCACCCTGGCCATGTCATGCCCTGTCGAGCGTCTGGTCCATTCAGGCACAGCAAAGCGGCCGAGGCGGCCACTGGGGCGACACCTTTAGTGCCTTTGGCGTTCATACGCATCAATTGATACAGAGACGATAGAGATGGGTTTGTGTGTTCAGTTCTCGTCAAAGGATCCTTGAGTTTGTTCAGGTTGGCCAATTCGACAGCCGTCACAAGTCATCTTTTCCCCTCGCTGCAGGCGGAATGCAGGTGATGCGGCAGGTGATGCGACTGATCAGGTCGGCAAACGCAGTCGGACTCGCCGTCTGGTCACATATTGTTTGCGCCCACCTGAAGCCAGTCCGGATATATCACCACCCACGGACGACACATCATTGCCGGCCGCCTCAATCAACAATAACAGCAGACTTATCAGACACGATGGGGGACTGCAGCAAGCATCGTCACTGTTGACCAGGGGTCCATCTCCAGGACCACTCAAATCTCCAGTGTCATGCGCGCACGCAGTAGAGGGCTGCAGCGTGCTCCCTCAAATGCTACCTTCTCCACTCGCTCACGGCGGGGCATCCACGATCCCTCGTGTTTGCTCCTTTGGCTCGTTTGGATAGCTGTCAAGGGTTGGGGGGCTATCACGGCGTTTTGTGCTGGTGGGTTCTACGTATTTTGTCAATGTCGTTTGCCCACGGTTGCCATGGCTTGTCTCCAAAGTGGTGCCGTCGCTCCCGTTCTCTGAAGCAAATCTTGCTGAACAACAGCATCGTGTTTCCTTCCCCTCTCCACTCTCCGCTACTAATACAGCTGCCACTTTCCCTTCCAATGTTCCACTTGTGATGATTTTGCGGGCACTCGAATGCCTCATATCGTAGGGTGTTCTAATAATAAAGTGAAGCCGGGGGACAATCCACCGTTGATCTGAGGAACATGACCAGTGGCTTTGGGGTAGAATGGATTGACACGGCACCACATTCATTGAGTTGATAGCTGTTTGATGGTGCTGTTGATGTTAGTTGTAGCAAACTTGCCAGACGCCATAAGTCAGAACAGCGCCAGTAATACAAGTCTGGTACCAGCTTCAGCGTCCTGTGAAGGCTGGCCGCAGTAACCAGGCGTCGTCCAGTTGACCCCACCAACGCCCCAGCAATAAAAGACGCTGCATCGCATCGTCGCCTTCCACCATCTCTCCCAGCTTCCTCGAGCTCTACCACGCATTCTTTGTCCCAAGTTATGTACCACGCCTAATACGCTGCCACTCGCATCGTGCTGCAATCATACAGCTCCCCTGGACTCCAGAGTCATCTGCCCGGCTATTCCAGTCATCAGTCACACAGCTGTTGTCCATACCCCTCTGTTCCCAGATCCCAACTAATACGTTGCTGCTTAGATACCCCACCACACCCCCAATACATCTTTCAACATGGATGACAAGATCCTCGAAGCGTCGGCAAAATACCCCATTGTGCCCAACCATGCATACAAATATGGCACAGCAGGCTTCCGTATGAAGGCTGATCTGCTCACCGGCGTGTCATTCCGAGTCGGTTTGCTTGCCGGTCTGCGAAGCCGCAAACTCAATGGCAATGCCATCGGTGTCATGATCACCGCCAGTCACAACCCAGCTGCCGACAATGGTGTCAAGATTGTCGATCCCATGGGTGAGATGCTGGAACAGGAATGGGAAGCTTATGCTACCCAACTTGTCAACTGCCCGACCGACCAGGAGCTCCTCGACACCTACAAGGCCTTGGCTGCCCAGCTTAAGATCGACCTCAACACGCCGGGCCGCGTTGTCTACGGTCGTGATACTCGTCCATCCGGCCACAGCCTCGCTACCGCCCTGGCTGCAGCTCTGGAAGCTACTGGCACCGAGTACACTGACTACAAGATCTTGACGACTCCCCAGCTTCACTACCTCACCCGATGCGTCAACACCGAAGGCACACCCAAGGCCTATGGCGAAACCAGCGAAGCGGGCTATTACAAGAAGTTTGCCGATGCTTTTGTCCGTGCCCTGAAGGGACTCAAGATTCAAGGTCAACTCACCGTCGATTGTGCAAATGGCGTCGGCGGACCTAAGTTTTCGGAGATGTTGAAGTCCATCCCCAAGGACAAGACTGGATTTGACGTCAAAGTCGTGAACGATGATGTTCTTCGCCCAGAGGTCCTCAATCTTGATGTAAGATCTTAATGGCTCCCGAGGTTCCTGTTAATACTTCATTGACCCATGCTTACTATTGGCTACAGTGCGGTGCCGACTACGTCAAGACGAAGCAGCGCGCTCCTTCGAACCCTAAGCCTGTGCCTGGGGTCCGTTGCTGTTCCTTCGACGGCGACGCTGATCGTTTGATCTATTACTGGGTCGACCCTGAGACCGGCTTCTTCATGTTGGATGGTGACCGAATCTCTTCCCTGTGTGCTTCCTTCATCGGGGATTTGATTCGCTCTGCGGGTCTGGAGGACGATTTGCGGATCGTTGTTGTTCAAACTGCTTACGCCAACGGTGCTAGCACCAACTATATCGAGAAGCACCTCCAGCTTCCTGTTGTGTTCACTCCCATCGGTGTGAAGCACTTGCATCACGTTGCCTGCCACTTCGATGTAGGCGTCTACTTCGAGGCCAACGGCCACGGTACTGTCGTTTTCTCACAAGAGGCCATGCGCACTTTCCGAGAGAAGGAGCCTCAATCACCAGCTCAAAAGGACGCCCTCGATACACTGGCCGCGGTTGGTGATCTGATCAACCAGACTGTCGGAGACGCCATTTCTGATATGCTCATGGTTGAGGTCATATTGGCTCACAAGGGTTGGACATTGAAGGACTGGGCTATGACCTACACTGATCTGCCCAACCGCCTTGTTCGAGTCGAGGTTGGCAACAAGGACCTTTTCCAGGCGACCGACGCCGAGCGTCGTCTCAGTCACCCACCCGGTGCCCAAGATGAGATCGACCAGGTGGTTCAGAAGTACACCACGGCCCGCTCATTCGCCCGTGCCAGCGGTACCGAAAACGCTTGCAGAGTGTACGCCGAAGCTGCCACCCGCTCTGAGACAGACGAGCTTGCCAACAAGGTAGCCCAGATCGTCAAGCAGTTTGGATCGTAGAGCATCCACTGAACTTTGACGACAACGGGCTAGACGACTGACTGAAATGAACGCATTCTATGATGAATTTTTTATCTGGGGGACTACGGAGTCGATGGATTTATGGCAAGGACTACAGTAAAAATTGGGTGTGTGGACGACATGATGTCTATGACTGAAAAGTTAAGAATGACCACTTGGTCGCAGCATACTTTATATAAAAACCAAATGACAGAATTTATGATACATGACTTCGTGCCGTTTTGCCCATGTTGCGGTTTTCAATGTCGTTGGCGATGGCTTTTCTCAACTCATGGGAAATCTGAACGGAGGTCGTCACTCAAGCCTATTGGTCCGGTCTGCACCTCGCAAAGGAGGTCTTTGGACCACGTAGAGCGGAATGCCAATCACTGCGTAGCTCACAGGCACAAACATAACTCAAGCCTATGAGTAAATCGTTGAATGATTTATTGAAAAAATACCATAACTTGTACGCCGTCCAGCTCCTCTGTATTGCCAAATCTACGCAGTGGCCCCGGTAACAGTCCTCTTACGAGAATCCTTGCTCCTCCTTTTAGTGCTATCCTAGCTACGTGTCTTTCTAAGCAACAAATGATGGCCGTCAATGTTGCACATAGCTTGGGATGTGATATGCTTCGTCCTGCATCGGGCTAGAAGATCGCGCCTCCGCTTCATGTCTGGATATCATTGCCCTCATTGAGTCGATATATGTCCCTCTACTTTTCGTCCATACCATTTTCCATTTTAAAATGCAATGCTGTGCTTAGCACATGCGGTAAGTGGCCTCTCCGGAGGAAGACCGCGTGGCATCATCAGTCTGGAATTGGTACTGGATGTCAATGTCCAAGTCACGGCGGTTCTTGGCATTGGGCTTGACCTGGAGGTTGCATGAGATCTCCTCGCCGTTCTGGACGGTCAAAACGCCCTTGAAGTAGAAGACGGTTTGCTTCCAGTGGGTGTATTTGGTGTGAGGACCGGTAGAGAAGCGGATGGGCTTGTGGCAGGCGGTGAAGTCAATGTCGAACCAGGACACGAGGGCGTGGATGAAGTCGTCGCGCTTGATAGAGAGCTTGAAGGGCGAGGTGAAGGCGAGGTGGGCGACAGTGCAGGTGTAGAGGTCGAGGGTTAGGACGGGGGTGGGATCCGTGACGACAGTCTTCAGGTCGACGGTGTCGACGAGGGGCTCTGAGAGGGCTGTCTCTTTAAGAGGGGTATAGTCGAAGCCGTAGACGTTGTCCCAGACTAGAATAGGAGAGTAAGCAGGAATGATCTTGAGATTTCGGGGTGGGAGAGGAAGATCTGGGAACGTTAAAGCAGGACAGTACGGGGACACTGACATCCAATCTTCTCCTCCTTGTAGTCACCATCCTCAATACCGGCAAAGAAAATGGTAGCCTTGTCAGGGAAGATCAAGCCGTCCTTCTCAAGGTACTTGTCACGAGCGTACAGGACAGTGTCCAACATGCTCTCGTACAGGAGGAAGTAGCCCATCCACTCGGAGATGATGATGTCGACCTTGGGGAAAGGCAGCTCAATCTCCTCCATCTTGCCCCGGATCAAGGTGATCTTGTCCGACAAGCCGTTGACCTTGACGATCTCACGGGCCTTGAAGATGATCGAGGACATATCAACACCAATAACGTGCTTGGCGCCAGCCTTGGCGGCGAACCTGGATGGATTGTAAGCGTTCTGGTTGTTCCAAGGGTCATCCTGAAAAGTTCGGCAGCTTGTGATATTTATAGAACCGCGAGCGAAGGTTCGGCTCGGTATTGTACACTTGCGGGAACGTACATGGACAGAATGGCGGTACCGCAGCCAACATCGAGAACAACCTTGTCCTTGAAAAGGTGCTTGTTCTGCACAATGGCATTCATGTAGGATCGCGTACGGACTTCATCTTTCTGTTATAAGAAAAAAAGCAAGCACCAGTTAGCATTCATCATAACATTATTGACCATCCACTAGCAATCGAGCGAATATTGGGTTGCGACGATTAAGCTGTGCGACACAGCAGGATTCGTAGGGTCCTGTTTCAATGCAGCGGGGGAGGGGTAGCAAAAAGCTCACCAGCATTTCCTCGTGGATGCCTTTTCTCGCAGAAAATGGTCAGTCTACTTTCGCGACACATGATTAAAATTATCCAGAACGTAAGAAATCGTACCATGGTGATCGTAGCTATCGGTTGAGTTGTCAGTAAAGTCTTTATTCGCGCGAGCGTGGAAAAAAAAGGACCCAGACAAACCTCTTGAAGTAGTGCTGCTCGCTGTGGGCAAGGGCCTTCATGCGCTCCTCAGCAAGCTCGACTTCCATCTTGTCGCCGCTCATTGTGTCTTAATACCTCCCGCGGAGTAGAGAAAAAATATTCAAACAGGCTGGCACAAACCCTGCGAGAAAGAAACAATATCTTCTCACAACACGGCGCTGCGAGATAAGAGGGATTGGAGAGGAAAGGAGAGACTGTTGCAATCGCAGACCGCAAGGATTAAGGCAGCGGGCTCAGACTGCAGGGTGCAGGTTTTGTCGGGCAGAAAATAATTTATCAGCGTCACCGCCCTGCGCCAGCCTACTTCGACTCGAAGTGGAGCGACTCAAGCTTCAGTGTGCTTGAATCGCTGGCGCTGCTGGCGGGGCAGCATCTCATCTCTTCACTGGAAGCATTGCGCTGGCTGGACTGGACCCTGCAAAAGCATCTAGGCCAAAACTTGAACGGCCCGCCCAGCCCAGCAGAGCGCCACCTCTAGCTCTGGCGCTGATCAGGAAAATACTTGAGTGGGTCTCGCTCGGCTCTGCCGCCGCTTGCGCTTGTCGTAGTTGACGTTCACGGTTCTATACCAGAGTCGAGTAACAACTTAAATTAAGAAAGCATTGAGCTATTCCGAAGTACGATACTGAGACTGGAATAGACCTTGACATCGGGCTAGTGTCACCCAATTCAAAATCCAAAACTCGAGTTTTCAAAGATTGTTGGTTGAGAGTCCAGCCATTTGGTGCTGACCCCTCCTCTCGTTCACTTCCAAGCTTCAAACATTCATATACGCCGAGACTTTATTCTCGAGAGGCGCCATTCACACGTTTTGCAACACATGTCATGCTGATGGTTTATTCACTAGCCGAACAGGTAAAGACCGGCTCCAAGAGGCAATAGTTAGTGGCCTCAGATAAGCTACAAACATTGTCTCATTTTGATAGACTATGTAATTCCTGCCGCTGCCTTCTTCAGGCATGCCGGATGATTCCCTAAAATGCACTTATATTGCGGTCTTTCCGAAAAGGTCCCCAATAGCGCCGCCAACGCCGTAACATGCGACAAGAATCAACACATACTGAAAACACATCATTAACAATTCCACCGTCTCATACCAACAACACGCTGTTAATGCAGCCTTCGTTCTCAGGGTTGTTCGTTATCTGCGCATATCGACCCCAAACGACCTTTCCACCAGCAGTCACCAGGCCCAATTCACTAACGTTGACCTCGATGATGGTACCCTTCGTCAAAACACCCAGCTGCGTATACAATGGATTTTGAGGATTCTTTTTCACGCCAATAATAGGCAACTGAACCGTGACACCAAGCTCAGAATGAACGACATTTGCTTTCTTCTGGCGAAGCGCCATTGGGCGGATGAACTTCTCAAATTTTGGATTGCGACGAGTGAAGTCTGGTCCGACAAACGTGTGCTTCGTAATTGTCCTCTTCCAAGCTCGTTTCTGAAGTTTCTTGCCTGTCTTGACGACTTTGAACATCTCCTCCTCGCTTATTCCACGTACTTTAGGCAACGGCACGGCGAACTTTGCTGCTTTTTCGGCTCGTTTATTCTTGATAGCACTGCTGAGGGCCTTTGCGGAAGACGGGTTCGTCCGGTCGAGTAGGTACGACGGCATAGGGGTCGATGGTTCCTTCTCGTCGGCAGTCTTGACGTTTCGTTCCTCGTGGGCCTTGATCTGCTTCTTCATCTGGATCTTCTCCTTGTGACGCTTCTGCTGATGTAACTTGGCTCGTAGGCCGCGAAGGTTCTGGGCATCTTGGGACGCTTTGTGGCCCTCACGGGCAGTCCTCTTGCGAACACGTTCTTCATGATCCAGACGTCGACCGTGTAGCTTACGCCACCTTTCCATATACTCGTTTTGCGGCTATAGAAATGTCAGTCGACAAGTGTTACATGGGACGGAGGTTCAGCAACGGAGGGAGAAAAGGAGAACATGTTGGAGAACTGATGATATTGAAAATGCTTATCGTTCACAATAAGAGAGATGAACTTACCATATTGACGGTGTTGCCCTGTTGTCGCGGGACTGAATCTTTCACGTTTGTTGTCAATATGAAGTGTGGAGTAGGTAGGAGGTTGAAATTTCGCCCCGACCGCCTAAAAAAAAAAAAGAGAGAATGGCGGTCCAATCGACCCCACATCCCTGCACCTCCAATTCTCGGACACCGGCGCAACGCTTTTCCGAAGAGCAACCCGACCTCACCTAAACTTTTTGAGTGTCGCCAATTGGCAATGGCAAGCTCCATGAGATCGCCTTCCTAAGAAAGCACCCTCGTCCATCTGTTTTACACAACAGAAGAGGTGCCCTTCACAAAATCTCACCATGAGCAGGGCACTCTTCCGCTCCATCCTGGAGCTCCGGGCACCTACATCACCAGCCCGTCTGACTTCCACATTTGCTCTCCCCATCCACACCCGCCGCGCCTTCAACACCACGACTCCCATCATCGAGCCCGCGCAGCAACCTCACGTGAACAACGCTCCCAACCCAACCGACGACCAGGTCCGCCCGCTGGCCTTCAAAAAGAGCCACCCTTCGCCACCACCATCCCCCATTCAAGACTCCGTCAAGAATCTGCTGCCCTTCCTCGTCGCCCAACCGGGACACTACATCACCGTCCACATCCATGGGTTCCCCTATCTCGTGCAAGAAGGCGACCAGATCCGCCTACCGTTTCGCATGCCCGGCGTTCTCCCTGGTGACGTGCTACGCCTGAATCGAGCCAGCGTCATCGGCAGCCGCGACTACACCATGAAGGGGGCGCCGCATATCGACGAGCGGGTATTTGAGTGCCGTGCTACGGTGCTGGGAGTTGAATCAGAGCCGTTGCGGATCAAGATTAAAAAGAAGAGGAGGCAGCGACGGATGAGGCAGGCTAAGAGCAAGCATCGGTATACTATTCTGCGGATATCGGAGCTAAATATTAAGAACCTGGAGGATGTGGAATAAGCTTTGCGTGCGATCGAAAGGATGAATCCGCAGCAAAAATGCTATACTTCTGTGGATTTGAACGAGAAGTCATCAGTTCTGAAGCTAGATGGAAAGGGTAGCTACAGAAGCGTGCATGAGTTTGTATAGTGGACGCAGGGGGTTTGGGCTCATTCCCAAACATGTAACAATACCGGCATCAAGCTGGCTGTATAAATAATAGAAAAAACAAATCATGTTTTCAAGCACTCATCGAATCACAATGATAATATCGAACGATGCATTGCAAGTCATAGTAGAGGAGCGCTAATCAAAATTGCCATTCCAGAAATAAATGTCCATGCTTGAACGCTAGTCTCATGCTAGAAAAAGATAAACTCCATCAGGGCCAGCATCCAATGAAACCACACCGTCATTCCAAAATAGTTATAAGTACATGTCGTACAACGAAGGACAAGAATGATAGTAAAACTCCCCAAACACCTTCGCATCATGCCTTTCCGCCAAAATATATGTCTTGTTTGTGCGGCGGGAAATGAAGAAGACCAATCCAATCCGGGTTTCCGTATTCAACAGCATTATATGTATATATCATTTCAATCTCCAAAAGGAGTCTGCACAGAACTGTGTCAAGATCTCACATGCGACCAGCCATGGCTTTCCGTATGCTTGTCCAATATGCTTGTGGCCAGACGCTGGCACTCTCAGCCTCAGTGGGCATTCTCTCGCGACACCTGGTGACGACGCTTTGGATGATTCTGCCGAGAAGATCCTCATCAATGGGAAGAGCCTTCTCATTGAATTCAGCAGGGTACAGGAATGGATCCGTGACATGAAGCAATTCTTCACAAGTAGGTCGCATGTGAAGATCTCTGTTGAGGCATCGCTTCATCGTTCGAATCAGTGAAGGAGGGACAAGAACACCGCCCACGGCTCGGGATGGGAACTCGATAGTATGATCCCAGTTGATGATGGCTTGGCATCGAGCCATTTGGTTGGCAATGTGTCCGAAAGGCGGCAGTCCATAGACCATCTGATATAGGATGCAGCCGAGAGACCAGATATCACTAGGCTTACCGAGCTTCACAAGCTTGGGGCGGCCGGGCATACGTCCTCCGCGTGGGTTGTTGACGTCCATCAACGACTCAGGAGACATGTAGCTGGGGGTGCCAACCTGAGTCTCGCGATGAACATTGACAGTCTCATCGGTTTGAATAGCATTGGCGATACCGAAGTCGATCAACTTCAGGCGTCCCTGGACAAGCACGAAGTTGGCAGGTTTCAAGTCGGAATGAACAACATCGTACTGATGTACTGACTGCAGGCACTCCAGCATTTCTTTCCAATAGAAGCGCACAAATGCGGGATCAAACTTGGCCGATTCCGAGTTTTGTCGGGAAGTGAGTAATTTGTTTAAGTCGAGCTCACCCATCTCCATAAGCTGTGAGTTTTGTTAGTATGAAAAGCTGTGTTGACACGGTGGGTCAAGCCAAACTCACCAAAGTAAGAACTTGCTTCTCTGAGTTCATTTCGTGATCGTACAAATCAATGACTCGGTCGACACCCTTGAGCCTTGCAAGAAGATCAATCTCGCCTCTGTACCCTCTGATTGTGCCCTCATCGGCATTTTCCAGTGCCACTCGCTTCAGGGCAAACATTTTGCCATTCTCGGCTGTGACCCGGTAGACCTTGGCGCTGCCGCCTCTGCCGAGGCATTCCAGTCTGGTGTAACACTTTCCGTTGACTCGGATAACGTTTCGGCGCTGCTTAGCCTGAGTTGTTGTGGCCGCTACGGCTGAGGATGTGGCAGCATCCAAAACAGACATCTTTGGAGGTGGTGGCGGAGCTGCACGGTGCGGTGTGTTGTTGGCAATGGAAGCAAGGGGTTTTCGTTCCGGTGATGAAGGCTTAGCGCTACCAAGATCAACGCTGAAAGGTCGAACAGCAGGCTTTTCTTGCTCTACTGCAGGTTTGGTTGGTCTTTTGAAAGTGATGGGGTACTCATTTTCTTGGTCATGTGCTGAAGGTATGTCGATTCGCTTCGGGAGCATCTCTTCCGGCACAGTAATGTGATCGTCACGACGAGCTTCAAACTGTAAGCCGCGAGAAGAGCGTCTGGAAGAGGCCAGATCAGGGATTTCTATGCCGGAGACAGGTCTCCTATTGCTAGCTCTCGCGGCACTGCCACTGACTGGACTCCCCGAGTTGAATTGGTTGGCTTCATGGTATACTGATGATTCAGGAACCTCGTCGGCGGCCTGCTGTTCAGCCTCGTGGTGAGGCGCGGCCGGCTCTCCCTCAACGTTGACCTCGTCATCCTCCTCACTCTGACGTCGTCTGCCTCTTCTTGCCGGACCACTCAAGAAACTTCCAGACAGCTTACCAACTCGCTTTATGCGCATTGAACTTTGTAGATTCATGTCATCAGGATGGCTGCGCGTCGATGGGTAGCGAGATGCGCTACCTTGGCTACCAGAGTTGCGCACAGCACTCTCAGGTGCTTCCGACTGGTCATATTCTGCCTCCAAGTGAGACCGGTCCGCCATTGAGCGGTCCATATTCGACCGACCTGACGAAGGGCCGGAAGAACCCATTCTGTTCCGGCTAGCTGAGGATCCGGTGACAATTCGCACGACTCTCTCGCCATGGGATGGTGTGTTGACTTCCTGTTGTGGCTCCTGCTGAGGCTCCTGCTGAGGCTGTGGCTCCTGCTCTGCTGGTTTCTCATGATTGCCAGTCCGGCTAGGTGGAGGAGCGGAGGCTCGCTGTCCGGTTGCACGAGATGTCGATGTTGAACGTCTCTTTCCAGGTCCCATTTGGCTGAGGCTATTGTGTGGATTTCCGCCCAATCGTACCACCCGCTTCCTAACGGGACTTGTCTCCTGGCTTTGACTTGCGTTGAGGGGTTTCCCACCTTTGTCATCCGTCGGCTGCGCGCTTCCCGATCGTAGATGTCGTCGATCCTGGGAAGCAGCCGCCGCGGTTGACGAGCCATTATTGAGTGCACTGGTTCGTCTTCGAGTAACAGGTGCTGATGGAGCCGCCTTCTCGGAAGCCTCGGGCTCATCGCCTTGTAATAACGCCTTGGTAAGAGCAGACAACTTCATGGGCACGGGGATCTCGTCCTCTGAGCTGTCATCGTGATACTGTTGCTGATGTGGGGATTGGCTCGCTGCAGCCGCCGCCGCCGCCTGACTTTCACTCCTGCTAACCATCTGTCGTGACGCGGGACGTCGTAAAGCCTGGCGTTGTGATGTTCTCCGAACAGGGCCGGCCATGGCCATCGGGGTGGGCGACGCAGTCGCCATCGCCATCGAGGACGCGTAGTTGATGTATATGCGCGATTATGGAGTCGCAATGTTCGAGCAGCAAAAAAATGCAGGAGGTGTGAGGGATTGGGGCTTGTAAACGTGTTAAAAGGCCAGCATAATCCTGATTGTCCGATGAGCACAAGATTTTTTTGCCTTTAGCTGATGCTTCCGTGTTGGTGTACTTGAAATTCGTCAAGGGCAGAAGGATGGGCGGAAGCATTGAATGTTGGATTATTTTGGGGGAAGGGCGAGGCAGCCAATGGGAGCGCGCCGGGTTGCTCTGGCAACGCCGGTTCTGAGTGAGGGGCCTAACAAAATAGGCAACCTGATTAGAGGAACCATTTGAGCTTCGTCGAATGAGACGCGAACGTGGTCAGACCGTGGGGCTTGTTGCATTAATGTACAGGTAATTCATGCTGGTATGGAGAAATGAGCAAATTGCTGCTGTCATGCGAGGTAATCGACTGCTATTGCCGTGGCGCCTCCGTTTTCTCGTGGCTGAGATTAAACTCATGCTGCCAGCGTGTTAAGGTAGTCAAGGATGTAATTCAATGAGAGTGTGCGCATGTTGTACAACGTGGAGGCCGGCCCGGCGGCCAGTAACGAAATGGAGCTAGATACAACATCAAAGTGGCTTTTTTTTTTTTTCAAAGCATTTGTACACTGTCTATTCCTCTGTCTCCCTTCTCACCAGTAAACACGCCTGGTCGCGGTCATCATGGCCGCCCCAAGCCGGCCGCGCCTCTCGGGCCCCTCCCTGCCCCGACTTCCCGGCAGGCTGTGGACACACGCACCTACAGCCACAAAATTCCAAGGATCAGCTCTCACATCGACAAGTTGACATTTTGCATATCCGTGGATAACAACTCCATCCCGCACCTTGACGGCGCGTCTCCCCCAACCGCATTGTTCATTCTTTTCAGTGCAATAGGATATTTGTTTTACTCATTTTTTCTCATATCTGCATGAGTTCGTAATGGCACCGCAAAAGGGGCGGGCCTGGGGTGCCGTTCTCTCCCTGACCCTCCTCTTGATGCTGTTCTGCGGCGCGGCGCAAGCTTCGGTTGGAGATCACTTGCCTGAATTTCGACAATGCCTCGAGGTATGCAATGTCGCCGGAGCTGGATCCTGCTTCTGTTTCTAATATATTTGTACTCGAACTTATTGAACTTCATTACAGGTCTGCAAGGCGGAGAACTGTGACCCTGGCAAGGCACATACCCCGATTCGTGAGTTCCCTCCTCGTCTACTCCCCGGATACTATTTCCATGCTACAAGTACCGTTGCAGCGAGAAATCAAACAGCTTCTACAGAGACACTATATTCTAAACTTCTCTTCCTTCCATATAGCCCTCCTCCGGCGCCTCCTGCTCTGGAACTGCGCCTCCGAATGCGACTACACTTGCCAACACATCATCACCTCGCAACGCGTCGCCTCCCACCTCCCGGTCGTCCAATTTCACGGCAAATGGCCCTTCTACCGCTTCCTCGGCATGCAAGAGCCCTTCAGCGTGCTCTTCTCCCTCGGCAACCTCTACGCCCACTACGACGGGCTCCAGAAGATCCGAGCCCGCATCCCGCTAAACTACACCCTGCGACCGTTCTACATCGTCCTCGCGCACGTCGGCATCGCCAGCTGGATCTTCAGCGCCATCTTCCACACGCGCGATTTCCAGGCCACTGAGGAGTTGGACTACTTCGCGGCCGGCGCCAACGTCCTCTACGGCATGTACTACACGCCTATCCGCATCTTCAGACTGGATCGACCGAGTCCGCGACGGAGAAGCGTGCTAAGGGCATGGACTCTGTTGTGCATCTTGCTCTACGTGTGCCACGTGGCGTATTTGAAGGGCGTGAGATGGGATTATACTTACAACATGGCGGCCAATGTCGTGGCTGGCATCGTGCAGAATATCCTGTGGAGCTGGTTCAGTATTACGAGTTATCGCAAATCAGGTAGTCTTTGGTCCATTGTGCCAGGTGCGGTGGTGGCATGGGTCATGGTGGCCATGAGCATGGAGTTGTTCGACTTTCCTCCCTGGCTGGGCTGTGTTGATGCTCATAGTTTGTGGCATCTCATGACGATTGGGCCTACTGTTTTGATGTACAAGTGAGTTTCGATCTAACCTCCGAGCTGTCTTGACTTTGATACTGACTGTGATATCTCTGCAGTTTCTTGCTCAAAGATGCAAAAGACGATATTGCTGGGACGGAGAGGTACAAATCATGACGCGGTGGGCGGGGACAAAATTGACGTTAGCTTAAGCTAAGACTTCTTAAATTTTAATTACACACCAGAGAATCGGAATATTATTCCGACCTGATCGTGTTCATAATATCACAATCCACAAACACAGGCGGCCGTGTCAATAATCGGCTGAGCCTTAGCCGGCTCCGTAGCGTTGTTTCGCAACTGAATGCATTGTTCACGAAAAATCAAGGCTATGGAAATTAACCAGGGCTATCATCGTTCACCAACGGCGCCACGAAATGGAAGTTAATGGCACACCATCAGAGCTTGTCAATGACCAAGAGAACTATCAATATATATCAATACAACGGACCGCCACCCAAACTCCATAATCGAGATACTCCAACCGTGCGGAAATAGTCTTCGTGAAAAATCAAGTAAAGAAGCACATTTCCAACAACCTTGTCTAAATTTTCAGCTTCCTCCCATCATCGTGATCGCGTATAATATAGGAAATGGGTATCATGTACGCCGGTGCCCACCGTCATCGGCAGACGTGCGTAAATGGTAAGTCATTATTTTGTATATGTGAGAGAACAGGACATTGCAGGCACAATCCTGCTCAAAACGTTACTAAAGTGTTCTATGTGAGTTAAACTTTTTCACATTGGGGGGATATTTCCCAAAAACTTGTAAGGCTTAGTCCGATCAATAAAGCCCAGGACGATCAGGTACTGAGCAGGTCGCGAACCGAGAGGCCGCGAGCATTGAGGCTCGCATTGGTACCTCGTCTATCGTTGTTCAGCATCAAAAGCGCCGCTGTAGCCTCTTGATCAAGGTCGGACTGTGGATTGAGAGCAGGACTTGTGAGCGTCGAGCCTGACGCACTACTCTGGGCATATATGCCATGTCGCTGAGGTCCGAACGCAGGAGAAGCCCCGGCTGAGGTGCTGAAGCTGTAATGCCGCTGATCTGTCGAAACAGACGAGTACGACTGTTGGCGTAGACGCACGTCATCGGCCTGCAGGCCAGGTGAGATGGAGGGACGGTGGGAGTGGTCCGGCTGCCCGGTAAAGAGAGGCGACGCCGTGTCAGAGTCGGACATCTCCACATCCCCCGAAGGGTCTCTGGGGTCGGCATGAAATGTGGGATGGAAGTCCCGTATAGACGGTAACGAGTTATGAGCT
>AFRD01000422.1:0-30476 GCA_000222875.2 Periglandula ipomoeae IasaF13
GACGAATATTGCCGCCGCTCTCATGTCACATCCTTCAGGGACAGAGCGAAATGGCGTTGGCACGGCTAATGATGGTTTGGCCGGTTCGAAGCTCATAGCCAGCTACAAGATGCGCGTCGAGTTTAGAGGCCGCATTGCGCATGCCGGTGCCGAGCCATGGAATGGAGTCAATGCTCTAGATGCTGCCGTGAGTGCTTACAACAATATTTCCATGCTTCGTCAGCACATTCGCCCTGACGAACGCGTTCATGGCGTCTTCGAGGTTGGTGGGAATGTACCCAACGTGATTCCAAGCTACACGCGCATGAATTGGTTTGTGCGCAGCCCAACGGCGGCGAGATGTAATCTGTTAGTCGCGCGGGCCAAAGCCTGCATCGAGACCGGGGCGGCAGCGTCTGGTTGCGAAGTGACTTATCAGCTGTAAGTGCGGGCCGTTCGAACCTACCAGACCCGATAGGTGGCAAGTAGTAACTGATTACTGTCATATTTAGAGCTCCTTTTTACCAGGATCTTCGCATCAACTCAAGTCTGCAAAACATATGTTGAGGAGATGGCAATGCTGAGCCTACGTATTGAGGAAGAGAATCCGACACCTTTCGAGGCTTCTACGGATATGGGAAACGTTTCTCATTTAGTGCCGAGCTTCCATGGCACCTTCCCTATCCCGACCGATTTTGATGTATATCCTCACAGTGCAAAATTCACAGCATCGCAGGGACGGACGCTGCACATGAAGCTGCCATGAAGACTGCCTACGGCTTGGCGATGCTCGCAGTGCTTGTTCTATTAGATGAGCAACTTGCTGAAGGTGCCAGGATAGACTTCGAGAAGGACTAGGTGGAGAAGGGCTAGAAGCTCGCGCCAGTTTAGCACTTCTCAGTTTTTTTCTTCATGAAATGTATTACACCAGCAAGGCCCGGACTTCTTCAAAAAGCAAGTGGGCTGAAACCTCTTTTCGGATGGGTCATTCGTTCGCGTTTAGATACGTGCCACAATGCTGCTGCAGTTGCTCGATAAACAAGTCAAATATACACATCACTCACTATATTATTTTATAATTAGATAGTCCTTACTCTCTCCTTTTACTTCTACCTTTATAAGCCTTAGATTATTCCCCTTATCCACACGCTCGTAGCGTAGGGTGTGTACTTTTGGCCATACAATGTATAGTGGAGTGTTTCCTTATTCAAAAGACTGTATGGCTAACTACTATTGCTCACTAACTGTATGTCTGGATGACTTCACAGCATACGGGAGCGATGTTTCGTATTATGGACGCTGCTTCGGGGCGTTCGAGGTGGCATATAACCACAACATAGGCAGATAAACTTTTAATTCACATAACGCAAAGGGCTTCGGAAAACGAGCTTAGGAAACAGAAAATTGCAATATAATCTAATCTAGTACAATAAGCGCAGCCTGCAAAGGCTTCAATAGATCCGGCTCAGCCTGCTTCACAAAGGCTAACAGGTCCTCGAGACCAACCTCACGCGTGGAAATCTTTGCATATCGAAGCTTTGAGGCCTCATCGAAAGCCTTGTCTACGGGCGGTGATGGCTGAAGGAGGATCTGGGACAGGTTGTTCGCGGTTTCAATCAGATACACGAGCTTATCCATCGTTGAGTTCTCAGCAGACGATTCGTCCCCCCCTCTGGCCACATATTCTTCCCATTGTACTTCATACTCGGCGAGATTGGCCTTCGTCCTGCGGAGATCAGTGTTCAACTCGCTGATGCGATGTCGATGCTTGACACGGTTGGTGGTGTAGCTACGAGCTACCAGATTCGGTACCTTGCCCGGTTCGCCCTCGTACTCGCCGGTCCAGGTTCGAGTAGATGGATTATAACTCTTGGTCACCCACTTGGCCCGGGATGCATCTTGAGCAGTGACATCAAACTCTGGATACTCTGGCTCTTTAATCTCCAACTTATTGCGAATCCGGCTGCGAATGATCCATTTCCCGACCAGCTCCCAAACTCCGGGGTCATCTTGGGTAGTGTATGTGTGGAGCGAGAACTCCGTATCGTTGTCGAGCCGCTCCAGGTCCGACTTCAAGCGAGTTATGGTATCCTCGAGCTCCACCTTCCGTTGAAGGAGAGTACTCCGAAGGACATCGCGATCTGAGGCTGTTCTTCGTGCAGCCTTGAGTTGATCGTTCCACTCGTTCATTGCCTTCTGCAGATGCAGTGTCAGCTTCTGATCAATAGCCCGCATCAGCTCCGTTTTGATGAGCCGCATTTGGCAGATGGGCATAGGCTTGGCTGTCGTCCACAGAAGGAGAGGATATCGAAGATTGTATTGCGAGAGAGCATTTCCTCGTAAACCAAACGATCGCGTGGTTTGTTGTCTATGAAGAAGTGTGTGGGAGCCATGTTGTCGCCGAAGATCTTCTTGAAGTCTTCTCCGCGGGCACGAAGAACACGCGAGCGGGCGCTTTCGCCTGTGCCGAGAATCTTGTCCCGGATCAGGTGTTGGCGCTTGGAAGAGAGCGTTGCGACACTGAAATGTGTGTTGATCACAGACAAACCGCCGAACAAGTTGGGCATGCATCGATGATAATCCTTTATAATGCTTTGAAAGGTGTATGAAAAAGCAGATTCGGCATTATACACTAGGACGACGGCATGGACCTTTCTCTCCCATTCTTGTGGCGACTTGGCTAGCTGATTGAGCGTGGAGAGAACGTCGAGCATATTCTCGAAGTCTTTGCTTTCATTGTCATCCAAGCCTGGTGTGTCAATGACTCTCACCTTCACACAAGGGGCGCGTCTGCTGCATGGCTCAAGACTGTATTTGGCAGCCGTTTGCTTTCGGTACCAGGACCCTCCCAAAATGGTTTCCTCGTCGGTAATGTCGGGAACATCATAGGCTTGTTTTGATGCGAGATCGACAAGGAAATACTCCGTCAAAGGAATTTCCAGATCCACCATGTTGCAGTTGGTGGTGCATTTGAAGTTCCCGTCGCCTTCTCGCACGAATGGAACCTTGTTCACAGCCAACTTAACGAGTCGGTTGATGAATGTTGATTTGCCATTCTGTGACGGCCCAATGATGAGAATGGTAATGGGCTCTTGAGGCACTTCCATCTTGGACACTCAAATGTCAAGTCAAGAAGTGAGAAGATAGTTTGGCTGCGATGTCCAAGTAATTAACTCAATCACCAGCTCGCAGGCGAAAAACTGAGAAGAACGCAGGCCATCGCGAATGACTGCAACACCATGACGGCAGTGCCATGATGCTTTTTGTTCGCTAGGTATAGTCGCGACCGCTCCTCTCCCAAGCCTTGTGTGATCGTGAGTGATAGTGCATGTGCCGCATGCCTCAGCTGAATTGCGTGGTGGCGAAAAGAGCTCAGCTGTGCCAATAGAGGCATCAATATTGAAGGCTCAGGAAAGCCCAACCCAAGCCCGCCAGGGATTGTAACCCAACTTGGCGTCCGCTTTATTCCCTACGTGCGGCTGACAATGCTCGAGGGGGGGGCAATGTGGTGTTGGTGCTTGGGGGCGGGAGACGGGAGACGGGAGTTTCCCATGGCCGAGTTTCCAACGCAGCCTCACTATTGTCTGGACCCTGAAAATGTGGCGCTAAAAAGATACTTGCAGTTGAAGTTCCTCGACTTTACGCAGCCATCTGAGAAGGAAGGAAAATACACGTGCCAGTCAAGAGTAAACATGGCTGTGATTTTTGCCACGAAACCTTTGTAGTCTTTGTTTGCCGAGATGATATGTGTCTGAGGGACTTACTGGCATTGGAAAAAACTGCGGTCAAAATCCTCTTCACCTTGTTGGAGCCAGGGAACACCAATCGACGCAAATTCCCATATCTCGGCACCTGCATTTCGCAATAGACATACTCGCGATGGGGTCGCTTTCGGCGCCTGAGGTCGAGTTGGAGACAGATATATCAAAATGCGGCTGTTGGCAAGAGGAAAAAGTTGTCGTCCTTGTTGGCTGCACACAACATGGCAAGAGTTCGTTTATTCGATCGGTCCTGGACTATGCTGGGCGCACCGAAGAAGCCGACCAGGTAAATTGCGGAGCGTTTGGGAACAGCTCGACGACAAAACATACCAAGGAGCACATTGTAGCCGTCAAGTTAAAAGACCATGTGCTACAAGATGTAGATGGCCAATCGCGGAATATTGATCTGGGCGATGACGAGCCAGACGACCTGTACGAGCTCAAGGCGTTCAGCAGCCCTTCGGCGCAACACATACACTTGAGAATCATCGACACACCTGGTCTTGACGATTCAGATAACGCAAAAAAGTCGGACGATGATCGCGAACTTGAAGATTTCTGCCCACAAATTCGCGCCGTGGACCAGAGACACAAGCTGATGGTGTTGGAAGCGCTGGCGAAAGTCGGAAAGCTCCATGCAATGTGCTTTGTGCTGGACATGGGCAACAACCTGGGAGCGTCCATACAGAATCTGCTCCGCGAATATATGGATATTTTCGAAATGTCTGGCGTCGCAAATTCGTACCATTTTGCGCACACAAAAGTCGATGTCGACACCCTGTTCAGCCAGAAGGCGCGCGATCGCCCGACAACAGTTGACACTACCTTCAGGATCAAAGGCCGGACAAAACACCACTACATCAATAATCTACCCGAAGCTGGAGACGATGTGAGCCAAAACTTTGCGCATTGGGCTCTCACAAACTTCTTGAAGGATCTCGCTAGGGAGAAGCCTCAGACTGCGGGCGGTTTGAAGTCCCCGAAGACGGAAGGGCATAAATCCATGGATGAACTCCTGAGAATGATTTACAAAACTAAAGAGAACCGTCTAGAATCCGAAATTGCTCGGGTCAAACAACAGAAAGAAGAATCACAGTCAGCAAGGCGCTCTTCTGAAAGCCGAAAGAAGTCTGAGAATGAAAGCTGGCACCTCCTTTGGAAAAAAGTCCAAGAGCTGGATACCGAAGACCTGGTACAGATTGGCTATGAAACGCAATATGAAAGAGACCATTTCATGGCGACGAGCAGGCTTCACTTCTACGTCACTACTAGCTCGCCCATCAGAGACTTCGAGCTGGATCACTGCAGCGATTCGTTCTGGTCGCTAGGAGGCCCGGATCGCAGCGATGTGATCGGCACCACATCGTGCAGCGCCACATCGGTCGGAAGTGGCTGGTTCACGTCAATCCAGGGATCCATCACCCTGTACGGCTGGAAGAAGGAAGCCAAGGCGTCTGAACTACAGAGTCTGAAATCGGAGGAAGGGTCCGCGTGGGATGACTACAAAGCAACCGAGAAACGAATTTCAGACCTAACCAGAGAGATTGATGACATGGAGAGCCGGATTGTGGGCCTAACATCGGAAATTGGCATAGTTAAGAGGAAGCGCCAGAGCATCACGGGCGATTTCGTTCCGATGGACGTGCTAGGGTCTCGCGCTCCGTTTTGTGCAAGTCCAAGCATCATCAGCTACACCTTTGCAATACAATCAACCGCCAAATACCCCATATCATTGCTTTTCAATAGGAACAGCATAAAAGGCGGATCCGATACAAACAAGTATAAGACTCGGCATGACACGGCCACGGCAAAGCTTGCGATACTGGGCGGAGCCACACAACGTGTAAAAGCTGGCAAATCGGGGCTGTCGATGTCGCTCCAGAGTCTGGAGGACAAAAAGGATTTACTTCAAACTTTTTTAAAAGACTCCAAAGTATATGTGCAAAATATCAAGGACTGGAAGCCCACCTCCGATTATCGTTTCCTGGGTGCCTACGCACCCGACGGCTATCGAGTACTTGGAGCTATACAAGCCGACAATTTACCACGACTTACACGCGGCAAAGCGAGTTTAATGGACGCAATATCTGAGACGACTGAAATGTTACAACAACGACAGCAGTTCCTTTTCAAGGCAATTGCGAAGCAACGCATTTTGCTCTTGGAGGCCGACGAGCTGGAACAGAGTTTGGAGGAACAAGCGGCTCAGTTACGAGCTACGATTGCTGCTGCGGACCTTACGAAAACGATTATGAGCAAAGATTCCCAATGCATTGGAGTTCTTTCTGTACTGAAACAGAGTGTCGACAAGAATCGCCCAGATCAGTGGGAGGATGTGTTTTTGCATTTCAAGAATGCATACAGATGCGACCCTGGACAATTCAATGGACTACGGACCATGTGTGTGTAGATAAAATTTAGTACCCATTACTTTTTTGAGGCCTAGATATCCTTATATTTTGCCTCCACGAGGCGATGTTCGTGAGTTACATTGATGGCGATGCGCGGCGGCAATTCATTACAGGGTGTGCTTGCAACTGCATCCGCATATTGGTGGATGTCCTTGTGACGGGCCATCCGAGCGATAAGCCAATACCGTCCCGTGTTCATCGTTTTTCAGTATTTCGTAGAGGCTCCAACTCTGTCACCCGTGGAGATTACTCTGCTAAAGACGGTTCGTCTCTCCCAGCATGTCCATAGCTCATGACAACATTCGTACTTACAAGACCATCAATCGCAGATGTAATTAGCAACTGCGTCCTCCAGAGCAGAGTTTTTATACAATGTCGTGCTAACACAGTCTCCTGTCTTTTATCGGCGAGATCACTTAATTAAGATGCAGTTCTCAGCAGACATGCGCTCACGTTTGAAAGAGGGTTGGCCGCTTCTAGAGGCCAATTTGCGGACCGCCGAGGCTGACTTCTGCCAGGCCTGCCATGATCGCATGAGACATTGGAGTCCACAAACATGGTTTGGCTGAGTCAAAATAGTGTGGAGTATCGAGTGTAATATATGCACCATGTGCTGGCAAGGCAGTCCTGCACTACTTCTCAATACAGCTCGTAGGCTTATCTTGGCTCTGTTGGCCATACCAACACAGCCTTACATCTTGCGTTGGTGCCTAAGTGTGGCCATGAATGGCCGTATATAGGACAACCAACCCCGCAGACTTGCTGCATACTGAGACAGACGCTTATTTTGATATGTAGATATTTCTTGAGAATGGTCGCAGAGAACGAATCGCGCCTGTGCTTCACGAACAATGACGATCTATTGGGACTTGAAATATGGCTGCGTGATGGCTGCTCAACTCCCCCAACTAAGCTCCCTGAATTTTATACAGCACCAGATAATGAATCCGATGCCATTGGAAAAATTTCCAGGCTTCTTTCTCTCTTGCGGCCCCGGAAAGAACTCGAAGTTCCCTCTATTCGACTTTGTCCATCCTGCCAAATATTTATAATAAACATAGATCGTAGGTTTGCGCCGCTTTACAGTGCTTCAGTAATAGAGCAGCGCAAGCATGTTGATCTACGTTTTCGGGCAGCCCAAAGTTGTTCTCTCTGCTCCTTGATCATACGGATGGTTGAGATTGGGACATCAGCACCCACTGAGCGAACCCTGAAATTTGAGACATTTAACGTTTGGGAAACACGATTCATAACCGACAAGTGGCGCCAAAAAGGCACAGATAATTCCCTTGATCGGTCTCATGCTGTTTGAATCCAGGTGGAGGACTGTGATGGTACAAGAATGTCAATATGGAGGACGAGTGTGCATTCTCAGCAAGGCTTGCTACTTCCGACATCCCCGGTCTGCACAAATCCGAACCAAATTACTGGAACTGCCATAAAACGGGGACTCCTCGATTATAGTGTCATATGGAGGTGGATCCAGGAATGTCAGGAGCATCATCCGCCCTGTACTGAAAGCAATCAACCGGTCATAGGTATCAATACTGTCGACTGTACCAACGGCGAGGTTTTCAAGCATGACCCAAAGAGACCCTACGTATGTCTAAGTTATGTTTGGGGAGACCGACGAACACCACGTGAGCACTCGGCCAGGAGAAACCGACGTTTCCCATGGACTATCAAAGACACCATGCACGTAGTCCTAAGGCTAGGCTATCGATACCTCTGGGTTGATGAATATTGTATCGACCAGCACGACCCTGTTCAAAAAGCTAAACAAATTGCATTGATGGATAAAATCTATGAAGGAGCATGTCTTACGATCGTTGCTGCTCATGGTGATGGAAATGAAAGTGGTCTGCCGGGTGCTGGAACTTGGCCACTTATACTCCGAGACGAGCAACCAAGGGTACCGATTAAAGGGAACCAAATTATTTGGACATATCCTGGACTGCCTTCTGCAATTAAAAAGACCAAGTGGCAAACTCGAGGTTGGACATATCAAAAAGCGGTGCTATCAACGCGGTGCCTCATATTCACCAAGGAGCAGGTGTACCTCGCATGTAAGACTACCACTCGATACGAGACAATACCCAATATCCCACAAAAAGGTCGATTCGATACCGCGTCCCAGAGATATCGAGCTGAAGAAGTGACTATTGATAATTTGTTTGAGCGAGCTGGGCGAACGGAGGATACCAGATACTATGCCCCAGGGACTCCTCTCGCATTACTGACAAGACATGCAAACATGTACATCACGAGGGCCCTGACATATGATGAGGACGCGCTAGGTGCTTTCACAGGCGTCCTTTCACGCTCTGGATTTACGACTTACTGTGGTATTCCCTTTGTTTGTGGTGCCGGTAATAAGAGAGGAAGGGACGACAACCTAATACGAGGGACAAGCGAACCACTGTCCGCATTCCTGCGAGGTCTTTCATGGAGCTCTCGAGGCAACGAGATGCCTCGACGTCTAGCAATGCCGTCATGGTCTTGGCTTAGCTTGCAAGGGGGCAACATCAGCTATCAACAAGATCCAGAAGCCGTTCCACGCGAGAATTCAATTCGACAATGTCGGCTTTTTACCAAAAACCCTGACGTGTGTATCTTTTATGAAACCGAACCTGAGTCATGGGAATTTTTTCCTCCATCGTCTTCTCGATCGAAACAGCCAATTCCTTTCCACAGCAATCGCCTGCTCATGAAGACTCGGGTCGCAGAAGTATTGCAGATCAAGAAATTCGTGTCCTTTTCTGCCAAGTACAGACTCGAGTTGGAGGCTTTGGGCAGCTTAGGTTACCATTACTTCACCATTACGGCATCACTGGACTGTCGTGATGTGAACCTGGAGAAGACTTTGGACGAGCATGGCTGTTTGGACAAACCCGGATGGCATGTGGCTCTTTTGAACGAGCTGAGCTTCTGGGAAGGAAACTGGGATGCAGAGGATGAACAGGTACAGGCGGAGCGTTTGGATGATCATGGCAGGAATTACCAGTCATTTCTTCTTAAAGAGAATACCGACGGCACATGGCAACGAATCGGAATCGCTGATGATAGTGAGGTCAAAATTGATACTACGAGGATGCCAAGGGGGAGATTCATCCTATTTTAGGGAGATGTACTTTGCTTAAGCATTTTAAAGTGTCTGCGGTTTTGCAAAACGACTGTAGGTATTGATAAATCCAGTCTCGCTTGCTTACCTCCTGTGTGAAAATTGAGAACTTGTAGCTCTCGGTCAAAGTACATAACGTCTTCCTGCATTTATTGGATTTAAGAGTCTCAGCCTCTGTGCAGTTGGCCGGCTGTCGCGTCATAACTTGCAGCAAAATTCCGTGATTAGGCTGCGAGAAGTTAATGATGACATTGCACTCCAATCCTGACACACAACTACCAACATTATCCATCGCGACCGAAATTTTCTTTTCTAGCTGCTTCAAAGCCTCTCCCCTCTCAATTGCCATACTACTTTATTGCACATTGAATAAAAATAGCTGAAGCAAAGCCACCATGGCCGAGGATTCAACCCGAGCACAAAGCAGTGACGATAACAATGGCATAACCACACAAGTGTACGGCACTGTTACTGATCTTACGGCAGACGCCTGCCAATGCTGCTATGATGGCAGGATCTGTGAGCATCGGCAATACCGACTGGCAGGGAGCCCGCACGTCGGCGTTTCTGGGGTGTTGATGGTTTCATGCCTAAGCGTGCTTTTGGACTATACAATCAACGGCCACAGAATGACGAGAAGGCTCTGGGTAAAGCAGCACAGGATATTGGCGATGGCTTGCAGTGGACATCCGCGGCCTCAGACGACGACACCCAAAATACTTCGGAAGAGCTCACTGAGCTCAAAAGACGCAGCACGTTCAAGCGGGAAAAACTAAGTGGTTCTACTTCCTCTCTCAAACAAGTTCCTAAGCCGTGGCACTTCAATCTCACACTTGAATTTTCAAACAATTTATGTTTCACTCCAAGAACACTGAAATGAATGCTTCTTTATTTCGTCAAACTTATATAATAATGAGTCTGGCGTTGCTGCATTTGTCAATGTTCGCTTTGTCCCAGTTAGCGATTACCTCCCAATGGCATTCGTAATACCCTACCCTCTGAAATTTGCCGTCCCCAAGGTAATGTAGTACGAGGCCATGAGACGCATGCTGCATTTCATCACCCTTTATTACCTCAAGATAGTGTAAGAGGCTCAGCTCTTGCTCAGCGTCAAGGTCCAGATACAAGTCGCCAAGACAAGCAGCGTTACTTGTTGCTCCATAATCGGATATTTAGCGTTTAATGCTTGGCCAGACTCCCTCCCGTAAGAGTCCTTCGATAGAAATAGACCCCGACTTAACATAGCCATAGCGTTGTTCGCTGTCATAAAGCTCTATCTCAATATTCAAAATCTCAATATTTGACGCACGAAGATCAAGGTGCGACCTGTATGAGACAAAATCAGATAGGGTGGCCCATGACCACGTAGGACTCTGTCTAATATCCGTTGCATTCCGAATCGGTTCCAGTCTGTACCATAGCATCTGGTGTGGTAGATCATTCTCCCAGAGTTCAGCGCAGTAACGACCCATTCGGCCGCATGTAGTACGAGAATAGTTGTCCGCGACGACACTGAGCGCTGGTAATCTGTCGATGGAATGGTAAAGAGACCTTCTCACATAATCCTCGACAAGCAGTCTCCAATGTTCACATAATGCACGAAATGCAGCACGGGTCAAATTGTCGGGGTTGCGCACAAAGCCTTCATGATATGTGCCGTTAAACACCGCGGGGTCGAGTTCTGTGAATCTAGGCAAAATAAATGTGCCACCGTCAGCTTCCTGTCGAGTTTTGCAACTCCATGTCACTTGTCTGGATCTGAATCTCAGTAGTGCAACGGCTTGCATGTGTTCTTCATACGTCCACCCTCTCTGATCAATGGGATCGTTTAGATAACCATCTGAAGTAGATCCTTCTGACAATCGAAGAAAGCTTTCTCGCGACTCATTTTTGTCGGAGAAACAAGGGAACCTGTAAATTACCTTCAGGAGATCGCCCAAGTCTCGAGGTTGTAAGAAGCCTTGCTGGCATGTTGATGCTACTGCGGCAAAAGCCCCGTAATATATATGGGCCATTTTCCGAAACTCTCTCTTTTTATCTTCCTCATCGTCTTGAAAAATGCAAAGCGCATCGATCCAGATATATGGAATATTCATTGTCCTCGTTGTCCGAATAGCATCCTGAATCGTCTAAGGAAGATCACGAATGGAAATCCCTTGGCGCAGTTGGAGTATTGACTTCTTTGTGAGCAAAAAGTTGCCCTCTCTACCCCCCCAAAGGTATGACAATGCCGCATATCTGTTAAGATTTTGCACTTTGTAATTTTTTACTGAAGGTTTCATCTCGTGTAAAACAACTCTGCTGCCTTCGTCAGCGTCAATATAGAGAAGTCGAGCCGGACTGGAGCAATTTGCTTGTCTTCGCTGTCTCTCTGTTGCACACTTAGAGTGGGAGTTTTGACAAGTGTTTACCTAGCCTCGGACAAGATTTTCAGTTTCCACAGATCCTGGATCTGGGTTGAGCGGTCGAGTGAAAGGCAGCTTGATAGTCCCAGGTCCTGAAACAGAGTAAGTTGGACAGCTTCGTTGTATTCAACGGATGGATGTATACCTTCGAATTCAAGCGCAGTTAGCACATCTTCGCAACTGTCACCGAAATCTTCGTGACCATCCCAATCACAATCGACGAAGACAAGATGCTTTCCATCATATGGCGTAACCTTGAAGTGGAGAGTCGGATATGGTACGAGCGTGTTTAGCGTTATGAGCGTATCAAGTCGGTGCATAAACAGAGGACAGCCGTCTTGACCTGCTTGCTCGACCTCTTTGTACGTGAAATCGCAATCAAATTCTTGATCGCTTCTGTAGATTCGGGGCACTTTGCCATACCATGTTATGGCGATCTGGCTGCAATGTCGACAAGAGTGAACTTGCACTCCACCGAAGCGCTGCTTATCGCCAGTGGTCACGTCCATCACTAAAAGGGATGACATTTGTAAGTTGGCGTTGGATGAGGAATATCAAGCAGATGTAGAGCATTTCCTCAGTGTTTGGTGTTGTCAGTTGTTTACGGAATGTAGCTGCCTGACGATGGCTGCATACTCCGTGGCGTGGCTGCCATGGTGGGGATAGGTGCAAATCACAAATTATCAAATTTAGGGACACAGAGCAGCATCGACGAGCTATGTGGGCATCACGCACGTTATGCGATGGAAATAGATCTGGATCCCCGCACGATTTGCAAGTTGTTGATGCACATGAAGGGAAGAATGGTGCACTGCTTGTGCCAACAGAACCGCGAGCAACACTTCGCAGCAAGTTACCTGGTGCCGGAGAACTGCTCTGGTGGATTTCAATTGGGACGTGGGAGGATGCAGAAGAGTTCGCGCGGAAGTATTGTAATGGCACAGCAGCTGGCGAATACACTCGAGTTGCATATCTGCCGGCCATGTGCCTCGTGTGCCTTGAGAAACGAAGGACGGTTTCAGCCACTTTCCGTTTACACACGTAGCACTAGCTTTGAATATCGAGATGACAGGCGATGTCGTGGCGGTGCATTTGGTGTGGTTACAAACGCAGTGACACTGGGGATCGTCATGCGGTTACAGACTCACTGGTACAAATCTGCGAGTAATGACTTGGTCTTGGAATACGGAGATGTCTATTTCTAGCTTTGTCTTGGCGAGCAATGCATTCCTGAGCATCGCGGAACTGAAATCATCGGCAGATGTGGATTCGCTTGTCGGAAATAAAAATGAAACAGCCAAGGCACAGATGCACCAAATATGCGGGAAATCATGGGCTGTTCGTTTTCAAAAGAGCATGATTCGAACGAGATTCAACAGGGACTGTAGTCGGGCCTAATGCCTGGACTGACCGGGACGGAGGGAAAAACAAGCAAGGGAAACCCCTGGACAGTGGGCCGGGTCCACGATCGTCTTGTTTGGCGAGGATCCGGGGATTTTTGGGGGGAAAGATGCTTCTGGCAGTATTTTTCTTATTCGGCGAGAGGGCAGTAGGATTGTTATGCAAGGCAAGATCGGTAGAGTGGTAGCAAGCAAAGCAAACAGCTCTTGTTCGTTCATGAGAACAAAGAAAAGACGGCCACGTCCGGAACATACTGGCAGAGCCGACGAGGTTAACGTGTGTCAAGTGGTAGTATCGCTCGTACTCAGGTGCAGATCCCATCAGGCGGACAATGTGGCCCTATGACAACATGAACAACGGGCAACAGTAGGTGCAGAGGTGGTGGGATGCGCGAACAGAAGGAAAGAACACCCCACGATGCCGTTACATCCTGCCCCAACGAGTCTAGCCCCGCGGCGCTGGTGCCAGGTGCCAGGTGCGGGCCAGGTGCTGCCACTGCGCTGGCCACGCTGAGCAGTGAGCACGCTGCTAAGCCCACCAGGACCCTGCGTCTTCCATCCCATCCCATCACATCCACCCCGTCACATCCCATTTCCTCTCATGATGCTCGACAGCAGTACCAGCACGGCGGGCTGCCACATGAGCAAGGGCACCGGCATGGGCATCAGCATCACACACACCAGCCACGTCCTCGACACTGGTTGGCCGGGCCAGATATCAGCGCGACGAGTGTAGGATCAATGATGCTAACCCACAGCCTAGCCCATGGGATTTCACCGAATATGCAACCACACATGTCCAAAAAAAGAAGTGCTGGCCTCGTATCCACAGAAACATGTCTGATCACTTCCCAGGGCCGAGCTCGAAATAGGCAAACCAACAAACAACCTGCCGTCCTGAGCAATCAAGGCAACGAAAATCTTCTCTCCCTGCAGCGTTGACACTGGCTCCGGTTGACCAAAGGATGTCGGTGGCGCTCCAAACAGAGCCTGGGAGCAATAAGCAGACAGGTCAGATCGCGAACCAACTTGTTTGTAAGGACTAGCGCCTCGTTACTTCTGCTGATCGCCACAGCAGCTTTTCCCGTTTCTTATTTGTCTCCTCGCCACGCCAAGAGATGCTCTGCGGTACGTCGCTCATTGTATCACCCACCATGTTCGATCGGGCTCGGGCAGTCGACAACCTCAGCGTCGGCCTTGATCCCCCCAGGTTTTTCTGAGATAGCACCCTTGTGAGGCGTGACCTCACTGGTCCCGGCGGATTCGAGTGGTGCCGACCTCTTCCAGGCCATTCCCTCGCTGGACCGTCCCGACTAAATTCATGCAGGTGGTCCAGTGCCACCGGCGAAAGGGCTTGACGTGTGTGACGATGAATCTGGTCAGGTTGGCAGTTGTTATAAGAGGATCGGGTCCCGCCACGCATGACTAGATATCGTGCCCCGGTTCCCATCTTGCATATCCAAATAAAATTGCAAGTTTGATCCCTTCGTTATATGCGATCAATTTCCATTTTGCGATATTAAACACTAAACGTTCTTTACTTCCTTTGGCCGGCTGTCGCGACACATATCATCGTCGCCAGTATCACCACTAGCACCACCCACGTCACTCCAGCTATACTGTGCTCATCATGAAGACTGCTGTCGTTGCGCTCGCTACCACTGTCGCGGTTGTGTCCGCTGCTCCTGGGGGCATTCCCTCCGGCGTTCCAATCAACTGCGCTAAGCCGAATGCTAATTACTGCATGTCTGGCGATATCATTTTGCGATGTGACGGCAATAGCATGGGCACTCGAGGCCGATGTTCCGACAACGTTGCAGGATATCCTCCTGCTGGCGGTGTTGCCACATGTTTCCAGTCATCAGAAGAGGCAGGAGATGCAGCGTGTCAAAAGAACGTAAGTTTTCTCGCCATGTGGCCTTTAAGACCAGTCTGAATGTACGCAAGCAAGACGATTGACCTGGATGTTGGCTTAGTGTGTTGTATATGCGGCACAGGTATTTACACTGCCCGCAGACAAATGTACCCCTAGTGCTACTGTAACGTCAACCCAGTCTGGATCCCAGACAGGATCCCAAACTGGCAGTGCGACTATTCCCGAGGGAACAAGCATCGGGGACTGCAAGCAACCCAGCAACTACCAAGCCTGCAACTACTGAGACGGGCATCATGAGCATTCCCGAAGGCACTAGCTTGGGAAGTGCAACTGTACCCGCCACTACTGAAACGGGTATCATGAGTTATTTCTGAGGGTACCAGTCTCGGGACTGCCTCACCTCCTGCCACCACCGACAGTAAGCTGACCAACCCGATCCGCACCTCGACCGCCTCTTCGTCGCATTCCGAATCTGACGACTGCCCCGCGCCAACAGTGAAGCCAACAACTACAGCAAGCACCCCGCCAACCACCACCACTGCCGCAGGTACCACTGGCACTTCCAGCAATCCAACTGCTGCTGCCAATGTCAACCAAGCCGCTGGTGTACTGGCTGCTGCTGGCTTTGTCGCCGCCTTGCTCCTTTAAGGGCCAGCTCGAGTCATCGTGGATTTCGTTGCCTGGTCAACTTTCGTCATTCGCAGAGTCACCCTTCATGGAAAAGTTGGAAATGGGAAAGAAGGGAGACATTTCTTTTCATTTGGAAGAAGCTGTCAAACTAATGTCGTGGAAGTTGACTTGAAGGACAGTTGATGTTGATGAAATTATCGCTGTACGATGATGATGTAGTGTTTCTAGATTACCAAACCTCGACTACCCAAGTCGAGAGCAACCTGGCCAGACGCCGCGTACATAAGCAATATACCTTCCCTAATGCGCCTAAAAGCAATTTGCACCGTAATAAACGCGACCTCAGAATACCGTGTACTTACCTAATTGTATGCGAATTTCTGAATCGTCTGCTGCCAAATGTGCCTTGGGCTGCTGTCATTCGCTCAAAAGCCCTTCCCGCCATGTCCATCATCGCAGCTTGTTACCCCAAGCCTCCTTATTGAAGACCCAAAGACTAGGGGCATCACCATGCCCCTCATATGAATAACTCAAGTAAAGAGCATACCGAAACATGGCCGTCCTCACCACCTCCTCACTCAAGTCATGCCTCCCCAGCATCTCCCTCATTTTTTCAACTGTCAAATCCTCGTCCGCCTCATCATCACTCATCCCACTAATCGCACTATCCTCCTCCCACGACAGTTTGTATGATGCACCTTTCGAGCCCGGACTGTATTGCTCGCGCCGCAAAGCGAGGTATAGTGCCTGCAAGAAACCCTGTGGAATCGGTAATCCGTCCGGCACCGAGCACCAAGGCGACCACACCGATGTGATATTTCTGGCTCGAGCGCGCCGAACACCCTCATGGAGGAGTCATGGCCACATCGGGATCTAGAAAGGACGGAAGTAGAGCAAATGGACGAGCGGCGAGGAGCGCATTGAAGAGATGCGATGTGAGCCGTGTTGGCGGGAGTGAGGACGGCGGGAGATGCGATAAGATCTTGAGGATGATTTCGGGGGGGTAGAGATGTCATTGTGGTTGACGACATATTCGCATCAATAAACATCGAGAATTAAGCATTCAAGTATATTACAATACGGTTTCTCATTGAAAAGAGAAGACTGGAATATGTTCACGGAGTTGATACATACAAGTCCACCCTCAGGGTTCTCAGCAAAAGTTCAAACGGGTTCTCACACCATTCGCGCCTATCATCCAATCTTCCCACGCGATACAACTTACAGGGCGCATTTTAGCCCATCAGCTGACACAGTCTTGGCTTTTCCAAAATCCGAGCAGCTCGCATCTGGCTTGCGAGCTGATTTGAGAAAACGGGCGGGAGGCGTAAGGGTCCATGTGGAGAAATGGGGGAATCGTGAATTGCGATTGCGAATTTGGGTGTTGGTGAACAAATTTCATGAGCGGCTATGTGTGCAGAAATGGCTGGCTGGGTGGTCGTGTAATTTGGCACCCTGTCGGGGTTTGAATGGTCGGGCGTGCAGCGGCTTACTTGTGGAGTATGGTGCTTACTGTCAGTGTTAAATATGGCAGGGATCTGGCGAAATTCACGGTTCGCGTTCCTGAAGACGTTGGGACGTGTGAGGTGCGATTTGGAATCATCGAGGTGTGATTGACACGCGCTGATTGCGATATGTACCGTAAAATTTGCTGCGACAACGACACTTGATTGACTTATTGTCTTGAGCTGGCACCATAACGGCATTGGCTATTTTTGGTACGCCCATGCATCGTGATGCCTCATGTAGAATAGCGTCGAATTTCATCCAGATACAAATCGCAGTGGACCCTGAAGCCATGAAGCAATCCCATCTCTCTCAGATGCAATAGCCGCAAAGGTGCAAAAATGTCTTGTCTCAATTGTATCTAAATGCCAATTGTCGAGTTCTCTACAATTTGCATCCGTCGAACAAACCCGCCCGCTTCAAGTTAGTTCCAAGCCACCCATCCGCAACAGCCGACATCATTACGTCACGAACAATTTCAACCGCCAAAACTTCCATTTGCAAAATGAAACCTCACCCAATTGAACTCTTCACGATATCAGCGCATAAACTCAATTACTCATTGCTCCCGATGTGAGCATCACGCTCAACACAATGGCGCACATCAAGCCATCCAAGTCCTTCACATCCGTCACATTCCTCATCCCCCAAGGCACGGGCATTCTCGCCATCATCCTCAACCAACTCGACTACCAATTCACGGGTCTGGAAACCATCTCCGTCATATTCTGGCTGCTCAACATCGTGCTTCTCGTGTCGTTGGTCACGATTTTTCTGGCTCGCATACTTACGTCGCCTCGCGCCGTGGCCAATCTCATCGGCACGAATACCGTCGAGGCAGCATGTCTTTCCAGCATAAGCATATCCTTCATGTCGTCCATCCAGATGATGTCGCTCGTTGCGGTGCCGAAATGGGGTCCTGAGGGGTGGAATACAGCGGCTTATGTGCTATGGTGGATCAACTGTGGTCTTGCAGTGACGGCGTGTATTGGTATTCCGGTGATATTCGTGCATTCGCTGAATTATCAGGGTGGATTTACCAAGGTTCTTACGCCTACGACGCAGTTGCCTCTGATTGCGGCACTCACGTCTGCCGCTGGCGCAGGGACATTATGTCAATCCGTCATGCTAAGCTCTGCGCAAAAGATCCCGATGATTATAGTGGCATATCTCGAGATAGGGCTCGCGTTGCCATTATCTCTTATCTTCGACGCCCTGTTTCTAGCGAGGATATTGCAGCCGTGGCAGAGCACGACGGGAGTAGAAGCCCTTCCTCCAGGACAAATATATACTTACATGGTGTTATGCGGGCCATGGGGACAGAGTAGCTTTGCCCTGCAGTCTCTTGGCAAGGCGGTTTTTCAGCTGCGAGGGTCTTTTGGAAACGCAGGGCAGCCGCTTCTATTATCGGAGAAGGGGGCGGAGGTGGTTGCGTTCGGGAGCATGCTCATCGGGTTGGTGAATTGGGCCCAGGGAACGTTCTGGTGGGCGTTTGCGATCTTCAGCATCGTTGGGTCGGCGATGAGCCATCGGAGGCAGGATCGTAGTCTTGCGTTTCCTTTGTCTGGGTGGGCAATGGTGTTTCCATGGGTACGAGCCGCTTCTTGTTCGATATGAAATCATGGCGACTCGCTAACAAAACTTGAGTATAGGGCGTTTACACGAATTCGGCGGTGCAATTGGGCAAGATACTACCTTCGGAGGCGTTCAAAGTGTGGTCGACGGCGTTGGCATATGCTCTGGTGTTGATCTGGTTTGGATGTGCAATCTTCACGGTGCGAAATTTTGTCGGGAAGCGAAGGAAATTGCATCTTGGGTCTGAATAGTACACTTGGGTCGTTTCGGGGTTCAAAATGGTAGCGTTTCCAATTCCAGTCTTGCATTAGGATGTCTTGATGACTAAACGTATTAATGCTGTCGCTCAATCTGGAGGAGAATCGGTCATGTGTGCAACGCCATGTGTAATCTAACCATGTTCCCAATCAAGATTTTAACATTCTTCCTATATATGCTTCTACATTGAAGCATGGCATTTCCCCAATTTATCATTGACTCACATACGTAAGCATCATTACACCTTCACCTAAACCCTCCGTCTCCAACTTCCACCACTCCATCATCTTCTCAATCCTCTCCGTCCTCTCCCTCGCCAACCGTCTTCCCTCTTCCGTCTTCATCATCCCCTCCAATCGCACCAGCTTCTCCTCAAAATGTTCCATCGTCTGCCCCATGTCCCTGTTCTTGGCGCCGCCAAACGCGAATGCCCTCCCTATGCCCACTGCTCCAATGGCATCTAGCCGGTCTGCGTCCTGCACAACTGCCAATTCGGGGTGTTCCTCGATCAACTTGACCACTTTGGCGGGGTCTTTGATCTCGCTTGAGTAGCTGATGCCGAGACAGATGGTCTGTACCTTCTCTGCTAATGGTTCTGAAGCACCAAATGAGCGGAGCACGTCAAATACGAGGCGTGATGAATCCTGCCCGGGCTCAAGATACTTTTTGTCGCCTACATCGTGGAGCAGCGCGGCTAATCTGACGATGGGTAGAGAGGTATTAGGTGTTTGTGCTTGGATGTGCTGAGCGAGGCGGAGTACGCGCTGGATGTGGTTGAAGTCATGAGATCCGTCGTAATTGGACATGTAATCTTTGACGTAACCGGTTACATTGGCGAGAAGGGTGTCGTCGAGGGTGAAATCTGAGGCAGCCATGGTGGTGAAATGGGCTGGCGTTGACCAACAGTGAGGATGATTGGAGCGGAATTGAGGTCGAAAGGAACGGCAAATTGACCGCTTCTTGAGATCACGGTACTCCTCAAGAGGTCGTGCTGCTTGTGATGTATGATTTAAGCCAATCCCACTGTCCGATTTCTAAGCAATGGCACTTGCGCCGTGAATTTTGAAGCCGTCTCCACTTGCTGATGGTGCCGGAGCAGGCCGCTTCTCCGGACGTAGGACGCGTCGCGACAAGGCGCGATATGTGCGGGTGCTCACGTGTCACCTTCTCGATACAGATTGCAAGCAAATGATTAGTCCTCTTGTGTCATCATTGTCACAGTTCAATTTCAAGGGGTACGGCTACGGTTTCACAAGTCAGGGCGCGTAATAGATCGGGACAGAAGGCGAGGGGCGCAAGCAGAGCCACCTTCGTGCTCAGCCAGTTCTAAAGAATGACACTGTAGGACTGTCTGCAAAGCGTAATAAAATGTCTACGTGCATGTGTACTGTCATTCGCCACCGTAGCGCGGTGTGTAAAATTAAGCAATATTTGAGAGAACGTGCTTCAAAGCGAATACTCACAAGTCCATCTCGAGAGGAAGCAGTCGCTGCATAAACACCCAGTCTGTTCATCACCCGCTGATCTATGAATCATCGCTGATCTATGAATCATCGCTGATCTAAAAAAGCTCATAATGGTCTCGCATGATCATCTTTGGCGGCGGGTAATACTTTCCCGTAGTCACCACCGCTGGTTTCCAACTGCTGTTTGATAATCTTGTACGGAAGCGGAATATGGGCTTTGGAGTAAGCCTCGGTGCCAACTTGATGATTGTTAGTTGTCGAATCTGACTTGTCAACGCAGGATTCCGAAGCTCAAACTCACAAATTAGCCAATAAATGTATTTGCTGGCAACCGGAAACCAGAGCGTGATGGCAACAATTTGTCCGAACGACCAGGCGCTCCAATCGATCAAATCGATGAGAGTAAACCCTTCGAAGGCCTGGATATCCATGACCATGGCGGCGATGAAGGTGACCTCGACCAAGAAGGTTACGAAACCAGAGGCGCGATGAAGCCATCTTCCCCATTTCGACCCCGGAGACGGCTGGATCAACGTCAAGATCCCGACACGTTCCAAGAAGAATCTCGGAAAAGATCTAGCGTCAATTGCATCGAGAGTGAACGTCTTGATCCACAGCAGTATGACCAGCACGAAGACAGCAAGGCAGTACGGGTTGGACCACTGCAGGAAGAAGACTGGCCCACCGCGCGTGAGGACTTGCGTGTAATATTCAGTCGTTGATAAACCACAGTAGACGAGCGGCGGCGCAAACGATCCGCAACTGGCCGGCCAGCCGTTGTACTCTATCGGCACGATCTGATCCATGGACGGAACTTCTTTGGTTTGTTGCAGCGCGATTTCGGAGAAAATGACCGTCACGACTGAAAGGACAAAGCTCCATGGCGAAAATTGATGCATCTTTTGCACTCCACATGCCCATCACAACTGGCAGAATACCGGTGCTCGACACCATGCCTGACACGCTGTTGTTCTGCAACAATGAGCGCAGCGTGTGAGACTCGAACGCGGCCGTGTGCTTCAGTGACCAAAGAACGGCTATCTGCGACGCAAGCATAAAGAAGCACTGTGCTTCTTGGAACTCCACCAGCGTGTGCTTCAGAACGGCGTGGTGGCGATCGAAAAGTCTTTTTGCCTTTGCTTTAACCGAACTTTTTTCGTTGGAAACGAGCGCTTTTTGGTATCGCTTTCTGTGTTTGGAGAAGTAGGAGACAATGGATGGGCCTTCGCGGGAGAGTCGAAGAAGGAACCACAGGTAAATAATCATGACCAACTGCATCATGTACGACGCAAACACCTGTAGAGATTATTAGGTGCGAGTAACATTTGATCGTCATCTGGAATGGCTTACTCCAGGCCCTGCAAGATCGGAGTTCACCTCCCCTTTGACGCCTTCGCACGTCGCATCGTTGTTGAAAGTGTATCTCATGAAAATGGAGGAATCATACGTGATGCTGAAGTTGAGATCAGTCGGCTGAGTCCATTTTTCGCAACCGCCCAGTTCGGGGAACGTCTTGTTGCAATAGTCGTTGATACAAGTGTTTACAACCCGGGTGAAGGAATTACTGTTTGCAATGCCCCCAAACTCTTTGTAACAGTTGTGCAACGCGTCGAAGTTCTGGAACACATATTTCGGCTCAGAACAATTGCGCTGCATCCTGGAAAGAGCTTAGGGAAAAAACACCTCATTGTCTCAATTCATATTTAACTCCGCGCTGTAAATCCCCTCATTGAGGAGAAATGGAAGGGCTGTCGCATCCACATCAACTCAACACGTGATGACATGTCGTACGCACGCATTCAGAAGTGGCCCCCATTGGATGGCGTACGAGCCTTGTAGATCTTTATGACGGTGTTGAATCTTACAAAAAAGGGCCCCTTGCACCGTGGGGAGACGGCGCGCGTAAGCTTACAAACTGAACTACAGCATCCATGTGGGTGCGGAGCTGCGCTCCGGCCCGTCCCTTAACAGTACTTGCATAGGCCAGCGACGACTCTTACCATCATCCATTATTAGCTAGGAATATCGAGTGCCTTTGCCTGATGGGCCATTCGCAGAGATAGGACGAGTCACAGTCAACTGACGCCCTTCTAGGAGTTGGAGCCCTAATTTATCGGGGATTCGTCTCCTGTGCGATAATGTAGCATGCAAATCAACAGACGATAGCATTCGTTACATTGAGAGGCCTTTTCGATGCGGACCGCCTCACTTCCACCCACATGCGGACCCCTCAGTAGACCTCTGCTCACGATTTGCCATATGTCAATCGACTGATGACCGCGAAGTCACTTCGAGAAAGCCACGGCTGAGAGTACTCCATATGCGAACTTCATGATAACTTTACGCCTTTCCGCTGCTATTTCCACTACCATGTGTTCGTTACTGCTCATGTAAGACGTTGCCAAACCGGCGACTGGTTCGCCAAATGTATATTGGGATTCATGGAAAAAGAAAAAAGATTTCTTCCTGGGCACGTTCACGCCGTACTCAGTCTGTGGGCGAGTCATGCCCACTTGGTACGTCCAGCCCATAAACAATGCTTACCTGTGCCGTGGAGCCACGGCTCGGCTCAGAAGCGTTGACTGTTCGTTGTACTCTGTCGTCTCAGGGGTAGACCTCACCATCATGTAGCGAAGACAGCAACACTATCAGTAATGAAAGAAAATCGGATTCATCCATACCTCAGTGTGCGCTTGGCCAACCGCGAATGGATTGTATCTAGTCAAACTAGCAAATCCTAGATTTTCTATTCCTCTTCATGTCTCGAGTAGACCTCTGTAGTCAGATGTCTTGTCCACTTCTTGCCGCTTCCTCTTGAGAGAATTTGTTGCTGACTCTTGTCGAACTTGAGCCTCTTCTTCTTCTTCCTTTTGTCTTTCAACCAGCACATCTTTGATTTGCTTCATGATTTGGGCTGTCTTACTAGTCCTGTGCACGGCTGATGTAAGTGATTCTCTGGCGCGCGACAGAGCCGTACATCCATCTGCATCCTTGAGACTTGCACTCGCGCCGTGTACGACAAGAAGCCTGACTAATTCCAAAGAACATTTCTTGACGGCTAAAGATAAGGGCGTTCTTCCCTCCAAGGATGGCAGGGAATCTCTGCATTGCTGGTTGACGTCAATTTGTGGATATGTAAGGAGCTTTTTCACAACTGCGACTCGACGTAGCTCGGTTGCACGCGACAGCACCGTCTGACCGCGGTACAGACTGTTTACATCAACGCCGTGCTGAAAGAGTAACTCCATCAGAACTTCATTCAAGTCATCAAATGGTTTATGATATACGGAATTAAAAGGACGGGCCGTTACCGCGGCGAGATGTAAGGGGGGTTCTAGATGAGTGCAAGGCGCATTGGGATTCGCTCCAGCGGCAAGCAACAACTCTACGACTTCGCGATGGCGACACAAAATTGCGAGCCGTAGCGGTCGGCCTTCCAGGATGTCAGGGTCTAGCTTGGCATCATTGTCGAGTAACAGCTTCACCACTGCCACGTGGCCAGACGCGGCCGCGGCTGCGAGCGCTGTATTTCCATCCTGATCCTCTACATTGACATCAATGTGCGGCAATCCGAGTAGCTCGCGACAGGTTGCTTCGTCGCCTTTGTCAGCGGAATATATCAGCAGCATCTGATTATATATGATTTGGGACTCGGCCGCAATGCAACCTGTCTGTTGTAGCAGCGCCACGACGGTAGCATGTCCTTTTCTCGCCGCTCGCAATAAAGGCGTGAAACCCCTGCAGTCCTTTACATCTGCCTCAATACCTTCTTGTTGAAGCAGCAACCCAACAATCGCGTCATGACCATTTTCTGCGGCATATGACAATGCACCTCTTCCCTCATTGTCCTTGAGGTGAACGTCAGCCCCGCCATCGTCAATCAAGTTTCGAACAACCGATTCATTGCCTCCTTCTGCCGCATATGACAGCGCCACCCGTCCATCGTTGTTTTTTATGTCCACGTCAGCACCGCCATGTGCAAGGAGTAGCTGAACTGCGGGCTGATTGTCGTCATCTACTGCGTACATTAACGCAGTCCATCCATCATCTGTCTGTACGTTCACATCCTCATATCTGGCCCTTGCTGCTATCATGAGTGCGGTAAACCCTTCATTCCCTTTAACGTTGACATCGATGCTGCGGTGTGCAAGTAGCTGTTGCACAACATTTGTATGCCCTTCCATGGCTGCTTCCATGAGGGCAGTTTGCTTGTCGCGATCTGCGACGTTGATATCGGTGGCCTCAAATGAGAGCAGTCGGTTGACCACTGCCTCGCGCCCATGACTTGCTGCATAGAAAAGCGGTGTCCTGCCCCTGTCGTCAAAGGCATTGGCTTGGGATCGGTTTTGCAGGAGACCATCCACGACCAAATCCAGCCCGAAGCCAGCTACCACATGGAGGGCTGGTGCTTGTTTCGATACTGGCAAAAGCCGACCGTGATGGTTTTTGGATGCGTGATATGCTCTGCCTATAGCGGTTGCACCTGCTTCACTTTTCACAAAGTCCAGTACTTCTTCAGCTATTTCTGGGCTTTGACGAGCGTGGTGTCCTCAGTTGCGGGCTGCGTAACCGTAAAATGGTAATGATTTCAATGGGTCTGCCCAATATACGTTTGTGTGTTCCCTGCAAAGTGCCGGTGCCGCGAGGGCAAGATAAGTGAGGCATGTCATTGTGATGTCCATCTCTGCGTTTGGAAACCATCGCTTCGGTCGGTATGTGAAGTATTCCTGCGTTGTGTAATGTACAAGACGCACGATACGACTTTCTTCGTCAACAGTGACAAGCCCAGCACAAAGCGACTGCAGGCTGTTTTCTGTGGGTAAATACTTTTCATTGAACGTTGTGTCTCCCCTCTTGACTGTAAGAGCATATCTTAGCTCAAGGACTGACATCGGCCGGATGGAGTGGGTGATCCAGGCCAGTACGCGGATTGCAAGATCACGGCAGTCGTGTATCTGACTATGGACTCTCTCCATGGCCAGATCGTATGTCTTCATTAGGGCTTCCTGGCCTGTTCCCAATTTTTCCAATTTTTCCTCGAGATGTCCTCTCGTCGGTTGCGATAAAACGTTGTCTAAAAGCAAAACGGCGAGAAGAAACCTGTTTACCGGTCAGTGCCTGGCGAAGACTCTTTGTAGTGGGTTGCAGTTAGCACATACATGCCATCCACAGCCCCAAGGACTGCTGTTTCAACCATTCTCTGCAACTCATCATCCATGAACTCGACTCTGCACTGACAATCGTTCATTCATATATGCCAAAATGTCCTCATCTTTGGCAGATATTGTCAGAAACTGGCCTCCATCAAAGTGAGCCGCAACAGCTTCGTCTTTTCTCGAAGTGGCAAATAGGCTTATTGGACTCTTGCCTTGGAGACCCCGAACCGCCGTCAAGAACCTTGTTCGCTCTTCATTCGATGTATGACTGCCAAGATTAGAGACGCACTCATCTAGGGCATCAATCAGAACGAAGACTTTGTCGTATGATCCTACCACGGCCTCGAGAGCTTCGGTGATGGCTCCAATCTCGGGTCTTGTTTTGCTTTTTCGGTGTCTGTTGTACATGTCTTTCAGAATTTCGGGTCTCGAAAAAGATAGTTGCCTGAGTAGAGAAGATAGTAAGTTGAAGGCGCTCTGCTCATCCTGTCGTCGAAAGTTGCAATATATATATGCTATACCAATTTCTGGTTCGTGTCTAAATTTCCTCTGGAGATAATCGACCACGATTGCTGACATAACCGTCTTTCCTGCTCCGGGAATGCCGGGACAGTACAGCGTTTGTTGATCATTTGTCAACCAGTGGTTGAATTCCGGCGTCTCTAGAAACCACCGGTCAGTTCCAACTTTTCGACGACGCAGGATATCGCACTGTTGAGGGGAGTAATCGAGGGGAGTGAGCCAATCTAGCATGGCTTGGTGTTCGTGTCCGCGCTGGTGTGACACGACCTCGGCCAGGCCAGCTGATAGTGCGTTTACCTCGTCAAGAACACCTGGGAAAATATAACTCATCAGCTTGCACTGCTCTGCGGCCATCATGAGGGCTAAACTGTAAAGATGATCCCCCCACCCCCAAAATTGTCGTCAGAGCCTTCGCAGTATCTCGTAGTTCAATGACTACTTATTCTTGATTGTAGGTGTCTGTTGTACTTCTTCCGCCGGGATCACCGAAAGAACTTCTTTGGCAAAAGCCGCAGCCACCGCCGCCGCATGCTCCTGCCATGCTTTGTTCTTATGCGAGTCAGCGTAGTCGCAGATTCCCCGGATAACAATGCATGGAAAGTCATTTATGAGTCCTGCCGCCTCCATCTCGAAGCATAAGATCTTGCCCTCCATCGTGTTGTTTAGTTTGTCTTGGAATGCTGCATTTTTGACAACTTGATTACCAGAAGCAATCAGTCCATAGTGCACGCGCATATCTCTCTGCTTCCTGCGGATAATCTTTGAATGGTCGCAGAATTTACAATCGCCAGTTCCGTCATCAGATTCCTCATCGCCTTCATCTTCCTCGCTTTCGTCGGTCGCTTCATTCTCTGCTCCAGGAGCATTCAAGTCGCGACCGCTAGGCTTGTCGACATGAGCGTAGTTCGCCTTCAAGCATACATCCACAAGACGCTCAGATCTCGCGTACTTGTCTGCCAGTTTCGGCAAAGCACAGATCCATCCCACGGTATAGTCGTCATGACGAAGGGGTCCCCTCATGTTTTAACTGTCTCCCGCTTCCGAGAGTAATAATCAACCATGACGATATGCAACCCCGGCGTCTCTCTGAAGCAACCGTGTCGTGCACCGCCCCAGTACTCGCGATTTCAAGATTCTGGCAAGGTCTCAGCCAAGACGCCTGTGCACAACGAACCTCCGTAGTGAATGCTGACTTTTCAACTTTTTCCAAGTTCTATGTGGATGACTGAAAGAGGAGACGCGGTCAAGTGGTCTTGTTGTGAAGAATCAGGCTGACGGAACCCCCGCCTTCAGCCAGGTTGCTACCCAATGAATCGTCTGCAGACCATGTTCGACCTGCATGACGATAGGCAGACAAGGTAGCATCTGGCCGCAGAATATGGTCTCTTGCGCGCTTTTTGTTCATCGCATTTTTGCTCTGCTCTACTCGGTTGACTTTGAATAATTCTGGCAACTGCCTGTTCCTTTAAGTCATGGCAACCTCTTGCAGCAGGAAGACATGGATACATGCAATGAGGACTCTAGCGATCACGTCGCCGACAAACAGCTTGACGTCGATATGAGACTGATTTGTCACTGTCCCCCAATAGGTGAGGCCGCAAATGCTCACTACTATTGGACTTGACTTCAAAGTTGCATTCATTGTTGGACTGGAAAAGTACAATACAAAACAAGGGGCTAGCGCCCACAAGCAAATGCTAATTAAAAATTCATCAGCTTCATGACCCAGGGGTTAACATCAATGGGTTTAATTTAGGATGAGCCAGGACTCGCTGTCAACTCTCCTCTTTATTGCGCGTGAAAAGAAAACCCCTACCCATAACAGCGAAACCAGATAGTAGGTCCACTCGAATTGCTGCTCGGATGATTATTCTTCTGAATTGACGTCCTCCTAGCGGGGAGCTTCATGGCCAGGCTGTTCTGGTGCCGTCCACGTCGGAAGCAGGTTAGACACCTTGCTTGCTAGTCACTCAAGTGGCGCCAGATTATGCAGCACGGGATTTCTCGGCACATTCTGTTTGTGGGTTGTGCTCACGCCGTTGTCATTTACCAGAGTTTGGTGTCGTCACCGACGTTGATCGGTGATCATGTCTTGCTTCTCGTTGGGATGATGCCATGGTTTTGTTGATTCGGTGTTAAAACGTCTCCTTCAAAAGATGTTATAGTAACCTGGTATGTTTGATGTCTCGCTCGCGCTTAAGGTCGCAGCTAACTGAGGAGGCTGCCACGACACCACGTCAGGAGCAACATCCCCGAACCCGAGCGATTCTGCATTCTGTGGTACAGCGTCTACTACTCTGTCAAATTGTAACCCAGCAGTAAACGGCACCTGTTCCGTAATGCCCGGCGGAGAACCTAAATGGTTCAAAGGGCTCAAGCTGCTCGTCACGTCGACCACGTTCGTCACAACAGGAACCTTCGTTGTAGCATGCCCTGCCGTCGCAGGCGGTGCGTTGTACGACTCGATCCCTGCGCCCGTCCGCCAAACATTGATTTCCGTCAGAAGTTGTTGTCGTTCTGCAAGTAACGAGTCGATAACCATCTGGGACTCCGCAGCCTTTTGGCTCATCGCTGCGAGGAGCGCTATGCTCTCGTCTAGGACGACATGCTTGGAGAATTTGGCCGAGTCCACGTTCTGTAATGATGGGACGAGAGAAGCGAGGCTCTGTCACATATATGAGTGTCACAATGGCTGGACATGAAACTCCTACCTGTAATCGCTCCTTGAAAGCCTCCCTCCTCGATCGCTCAAAGACTCGATGCACAGCCCGGTCATCCGCCGTCCAGTTGCGCACGCGCTTCTTCTTTTTGCCCTCCTTGTCGATGTGTACGGGCGGCATAGCTCTAGAGTCTTCCTTCGATGAAGCTAACAAGTTTGCTCTTGTAGATGAGACTGCCGCTACGATGACGGATTTGGTGGAAGAAAGCAGAGCCCAACGACGACGATGACGAGATAGACTTCGGAATGTGGTGCGTTCGGGTTAAAATTACCCAGTCCCAGCGCCAAAACGAGGCGGCGGATTGTTTTTTGGATGAAGAGTATGGGACTTGATAAACCGGCGCTCACTCCGATATAGTGGCGTCTGTAATTGGTGCGGATGGTGCGGGGGATGACACGCCAAAGGGGAGGTCTCTGCCGTGACGGAGAAGACAATCAAGCATCGGGTATGCAGGGGCATCGGTGGAGAACTGATGAATATCTAAGAGACTTTTTGATTGGGGGGTTTGGGTCAATTATAACCTGTTGAACCGGGGGCTTGTATTGTGTCAAGGTGGTAAGTTGGGGGTCTTGGATGGTGAGAACTAACGACAATGTCATTTCTTTGGATACTTCAACGTTATTTTTTCCTGGTAAAGATACTGCGTCTGGACTAACTCGGTAGGATACAATCTTCTGTGAAAGGAATTCCTTTTTGACACAGATCTCATTTTGCGGCTATCTACACCAGATTCTTCAGCGCAGCCTCAACCTTATCCTTACTGCGTAGTTCTCCACCCGTGAACAATTCAAGCGCAACAGCGAGTCTCTCTTTAGAAACGGGATCCGCCTCAATAGCCTTCGCTAGCTCCGCGCCCCCGTTAGCAAGGTAATCCACATCCGTGCTAGCCAGCTTGCCATCCCACGTCTCGGGGGCAAGCGGATCAACACCAGCGAGCTTCTCGAAGCGCGACGCCGGCGGGATGGGATTCTTGTAGACGTGCACGGGCTTGGGCTTGCCCTCGCCGGGCTGCGCGGCAGGATCGTATTTGAGCTGCGCGAGCTGGTTGAGGACGGTGTGGGAGATGGTGGCGGAGTGGCAGCCGAGTTCGCCGGCTGCCATGGCTTCCTGGGGCGAGATGAAACTGGCCTTTTTGTTAGATATGGCGTTGTTGACGGAGGTAGTGAGTTGTGAGTTGGTGTTTACCTCGCGTTCTTAAGAAGAGGTTGCTCTTTGCCGGTTTCTTTGTACAATCGCTCGTATGTTCGGAGGATCTGGTAGAGACGGGGACTCATGGGGTGCTCGAGGGCAGGATCTTTGACGTTGGGCCAGAGCTTGAGGTCGTCGTGGGCGCGGGTTTCTTAGGTCGAATGTCAGCAGTTTGTAATCAATTGTGTGTTGAGGGCTTCTTATTTCATTTCCGTGACTGTAAACATGGCATGGGTTATGATTCGGGTTCGGCGGTTCATACCTTTGTAGTATGGACTTATATACAGCATGCCCGCCTGGCTGCAGGCAATGGCCTGGGCAAGACTGAACAATGCGGTGCCGAGCGTGGGAATGCCCTCTGCGCTCAAGATCTTGGCGGCATTCAGAGCCGGTCCCGTGGAGGGAATCTTGATGCAGTATCTGTCTCTGCCGATGCCGGCTCGTGCGAATTCCTGGTCGTAAAGGCGGACGTGGGCGAGGGTGGCTTCGGTGTCGTATGCCT